>JASPKZ010000012.1:277500-387500 GCA_030220185.1 Diploptera punctata
TACTACAACACCTCTGGTGTCAGAAATTATGAAACAGGTAGATGAAAAAACAGCGCCCTCAAACGTCGAATTATGAAATTACATGTAACCAGCCACATTTTTTTATTATATATATATATACCACTTAGTCTAATCTAGTCTAGTCTAAGGCGGAATATGATAAACAGACATATTATGACAGTACTTACATTGGAAATTTTCATATTTCCTTCCAAATAGCTTTCTTTTTTCCTTATTTTTTATATTCTGTATGATTTTTGTTGTATATAAATTCAAGCGACCGCACAAACTCAATAAGCACGTCGTCTCTCATGTTCAGACAATTATTAAAATATAAAAATATTGTAATTTATTTTGCTACAATAAGGTCAACAACAATCAGCTAGAAACAAATGAAATGCGGGAACCGTCGATGTCACGTGTTTTGAATGAAATTACAACAGATTAGGATCCTTGGAAATAACGTTACGTTTGCGTTTGTTGAAGCTTGATCTTGCCAATGTGCAACGAACGCCATCATGCGGCGTACCCTGCAAACGTTCATCATAATATGATACGTGGAAGGTGTATTTGATAAACATGAACGAAGTCAAACATAACGCAACGCAACATCAAAGAACGTTGATCGCAATCCCGCCATTGATTAATATTCTATAGATATATCCCTGTTATTTTTACTGACGTTAGCAAACGAAACTGGCTGTTAAAGGAGCTTAATGTTAATAATAATAATAATAATAATAATAATAATAATAATAATAATAATAATAATAATAATAATAATAATAATAATAATAATAATAATAATAATAATGTTTTGTTTATTCTGGCAGAGTTAAGACCATAAGGCCTTCTCTTCCACACAACCAGCACAAATACAAATAAATATTTGACGAATATAGATATACACTATACTAATTATAAACAAAAATAAATAATGTCACCATGCATTTAAATTAGTTTACTTCGTATAAGAGGGAAAAATTAGCGCATCCCACTTTCCCCCATTCCATTGATGCGTTTTAACCTCTCGCGTTATAAAACATATTCATCAGGTTCCACCCGCTCTGATGGCCTGACTCAAGAGATGAGTGAAATGCTCTCCCTGGGGTAGCGTGGCTCATTCCGTGTTGTCTGATTTTCGACTCTTGGCTTGACGGCAGTGTGGTTTACGATGTCCTGCCTCAGGTGATCATGTTCTCATCTCTCTAATAACATCATCTCTGCGGACATTAGCACCAATACCGTCAAATAGGCTACAGGTTAATGTGATTAACACCTTCTGGATTGTAATTAGCTGCCAAGGAGCCACTAGCAGGTTCCAGAGCGCAGCTACCTGGGCGAAACTAGTCTTCGCCGCTAACTTGACTTGACTTGGCACTTTTACCAACATTTCTAAAATGCATTGCAATCATAATTGAGGTTATGTATTAAATTTAAAAAAAATATATTAATATAAGTACTTTTTATAAAGGTCTTGCTCAATTAAAATTGTTTTTTTTTGTTTAAAAACTTTGTTAATTATTTAAAATCATGTAGGCCTTTCAAAACACGTTTTTAAACAAAAATCCATTTTAATTGAGGAAGACGGGTATAAAATGGCATGAGGACCATTATATTTGATGTGTCCACCGCTGTGGTTTCGAGGTAGTGCTGCCTTGTCACGCAGCGGGCCCGGGTTCGATTCCCGGTCGGGACAGGCTCCTGGATGAGGTTTCTTTCGGGGGTTTTTCCTCACCTGTAAGACAAATGTCAGGAAGCTTAGGGCCCAACGGTTCCCGAAAATCATCCGGCCATCATCCTTGCCATTATCATCATACATCATCATCCTTCACCGGTGTGGAAAGCAACTGGAAGCTACCACACCTATAATTCCCTAGTAAATCTGCGAAGCAAAGCATGGAAATGCTATGATTGCAGTATTTCATGTTCATGTTACATATTCCGGTCAATACTACATATTTTAATAGACAACAAGTGAAGTAAGTAGTACATTACACTGGTCAACATGATTTTTGTCTCATTAGTACCAATACTTGTATTTTAATGCGGTTTTTTCTCGTGTTTTCAAATATGTATTCGGAATTTTTCCATCACTCACAATTTTTTTATTTCAATTTAAATTAATGGATTTAAATAATTACTTTTTTAATAAAAGTTTTTTCGTTCATTTTTCCATTGTAAAATGAAACCAAAATAAGCTAACTCAGGAGATTTCAGCTATGAAAAAGAGATATCATGGCAAATGGAATCCTAATATGCTGGCCGATTATTGTTGGACCATCAAGAGGGATGCTCCACAGGCGAAATACAACAGAAAATCGTTATTTCTTACTTTCTAGGTGAGTCCGAATGTTCGAATATTGTGTAGTTACAAGTGTAGAAAATATTAAAGTGTTTGAAATTATAAATTCCTGCCTCTCGGAAACCTTGCGTAATGGAGAAAAACCGATCTCATATTTGAAATCAGGAGAAAAAATACTATCAGAATCACATATTTTTCTTTCTGAGACAAAAAAAGTTTCTTTTTTGTTGATCAGTGTTATTAGTCAAGGACGTGTGACAGTAAACACATATTATTTTCTAACACAGCTAATTACAGGTACAAGATAATTAAGCTGTAAAAGTGGCGGCCTACTTACTTTCCCCATTGCTACAACAGAGGTTGCCATATCCAGAACGAAACTATCTCCATCAGCTGCAGGAGCCGCTAAAGACAGTGGATTAGTACCTACGGCAGGCTGTAATACAACATGTATAGAGTTTATTCACACTGTAATTATGGTATCAATGGATTATCAACAATAATCTAACAAGAGGTTGTGTTTTTATGAAAAAATCGCGAGCGACAAAGTCGCGAGTGGTTTTGTCTAAAGAAAAACTCAACCTCGCGTTGGATTTAGAGTGACTATTTAGCGAATAATATAATATCAAAAGCTAAAAATAATTCTAATGTTTAATATTTACCAAATTTGAGGTTATGTATTCCGATCTTACTTCCGGGCTATTTTTAAGCTGGATAGTTATAATAGTTATCTTTACATTTAAGTCTCTTTGGGTTTGAGAAAAATCAATAACAGATGATTGTATGAGAAATAACTATTAACAATAATGCAGATTCATTAAGCAACATTTAATACATTTTTTTAAAGCAACAGAACTAACCTATTTTTTTTGGTAATTTTTGTAGTTGTTTTCTTTTGGTATTTCTTGCTGTACCATATCGATCGTACATTGTTAAATCGATATCCTTTTCAAAGAAGTTAATTTGCGGAGATATCTCTCATTACCAATTTTAAATGTGAGGTTATGTATTCCGATCTTACTTCCGGCGGTTTTTAAGCCGGCTGTATAGTTATAAATAACATATCTTTACTGTTAAATCTCTTTGGGCTTGAGAAAAATCAATAACATATGATTGTATGAGAAATAACTAGCTATTAGCTACAATAATGCAGATTAATTATAAACATTTAATAAGTTTTTAGAGCAATCGAACTAACTTTTTTATTAAGTTTTCTTTTTCATATCGATTGTACATTGTTGAATCAATATCCCTGTCAAAGAAGTTAATTTGCGGAGATATATCTCAATACGAACAGGAAGAGGCACGGTTATCAACAAGAAGAGGCACGATGTTAAATACAGCCAGATTAATTTTTATTTTTTTAAGTATAGCTTAACTCTTCCATATTTTCTGCTTTTGAACGAGACCCTCAGAAGCCAAGTATACAAGTGACAAATTGCTAATTTTGAATTAAATATAGATTTTAGTAGGTAAATGTTATTTACTCGTAACATGTTTTAAAAGTATACAGCACCTTCGTTTGCCCAATATTAAGTTTTGATTCTCTTCCTCCATTCATCTCTATCCTTCCAGTCACCATCCTGCAGTCCTCTGTTCTTCATCAAATTCATAATTCCCTCTATCCATGTCTTCTTAGGTCTCCCTCTTCTTTTCCTCTGATTTGAAATCCACTCCAAACTCCTAACTGGCAATCTATCTTCATTCATCCTCTGCACGTGTCCAAACCATTGTAATATTTTATTTCCCAGAACTTGCTCAATTGTTTCTAATTCGCCACTCTCAATTTCCCTTAATAGGTTCATATATCCTTCTAAATGTTTTTTAAACAGCCAATCGAGATTTGTTGTGTTCAATCAGAACACAGGTTTCATTCGTGTAAGTTAGTACTAGATTTGTTGTGTTCAATCAGAACACAGGTTTCATTCGTGTAAGTTAGTAACTAGATTTGTTGTGTTCAATCAGAACACAGGTTTCATTCGTGTAAGTTAGTACTAGATTTTGTTGTGTTCAATCAGAACACAGGTTTCATTCGTGTAAGTTAGTACTAGATTTGTTGTGTTCAATCAGAACACAGGTTTCGTTCGTGTAAGTTAGTACTAGATTTGTTGTGTTCAATCAGAACACAGGTTTCGTTCGTGTAAGTTAGTACTAGATTTGTTGTGTTCAATCAGAACTCAGGTTTCGTTCGTGTAAGTTAGTACTAGATTTGTTGTGTTCAATCAGAACTCAGGTTTCATTCGTGTAAGTTAGTACTAGATTTGTTGTGTTCAATCAGAACACAGGTTTCATTCGTGTAAGTTAGTACTAGATTTGTTGTGTTCAATCAGAACACAGGTTTCATTCGTGTAAGTTAGTACTAGATTTTGTTGTGTTCAATCAGAACACAGGTTTCATTCGTGTAAGTTAGTACTAGATTTGTTGTGTTCAATCAGAACACAGGTTTCATTCGTGTAAAGTTAGTACTAGATTTGTTGTGTTCAATTCAGAACACAGGTTTCATTCGTGTAAGTTAGTACTAGATTTGTTGTGTTTCAATCAGAACACAGGTTTCATTCGTGTAAGTTAGTACTAGATTTGTTGTGTTCAATCAGAACACAGGTTTCATTTCGTGTAAGTTCAGTACTGAGATTTTGTTGTGTTCAATAAGAACACAGGTTCATTCACACTTCATTCTTGTAAGTTAGTACTAGATTTGTTGTGGTTCAAATTTCATCAGAACACATGTTTCATTCGTGTAAGTTAGTACTAGAATTGTTTGTGTTCAATCAGAACACATGTTTCATTCGTGTAAGTTAGTACTAGATTTGTTGTGTTCAATCAGAACACAGGTTTCATTCGTGTAAGTTAGTACTAGATTTGTTGTGTTCAATCAAGAACACAGGTTTCCTTCGTTGGTAAGTTAGTACTAGATTTGTTGTGTTCAATCAGAACACAGGTTTCATTCGTGTAAGTTAGTACTAGATTTGTTGTGTTCAATCAGAACACAGGTTTCATTCGTGTAAGTTAGTACTAGATTTGTTGTGTTCAATCAGAACACAGGTTTCATTCGTGTAATTAGTAGTACTAGATTTGTTGTGTTCAATCAAACACAGGTTTCATTCGTGTAAGTTAGTACTAGATTTGGTTGTGTGTCAATCAGAACACAGGTTTCATTCGTGTAAGTTAGTACTAGATTTGTTGTGTTCAATCAGAACACAGGTTTCATTCGTGTAAGTTAGTACTAGATTTGTTGTGTTCAATCAGAACCACAGGTTTCATTCGTGTAAGTTAGTACTAGATTTGTTGTGTTCAATCAGAACACAGGTTTCATTGTGTAAGTTAGTACTAGATTTGTTGTGTTCAATCAGAACACAGGTTTCATTCGTGTAAGTTAGTACTAGATTTTGTGTGTTCAATCAGAACACAGGTTTCATTCGTGTAAGTTAGTACTAGATTTGTTGTGTTCAATCAGAACACAGGTTTCATTCGTGTAAGTTAGTACTAGATTTGTTGTGTTTCAATCAGAACACAGGTTTCATTCGTGTAAGTTAGTACTAGATTTGTTGTGTTCAATCAGAACACAGGTTTCATTCGTTGTAAGTTAGTACTAGATTTGTTGTGTTCAATCAGAACACAGGTTTTCGTTCGTGTAAGTTAGTACTAGATTTGTTGTGTTCAATCAGAACACACGGTTTCGTTCGTGTAAGTTAGTACTAGATTTGTTGTGTTCAATCAGAACACAGGTTTCATTCGTGTAAGTTAGTACTAGATTTGTTGTGTTCAATCAGAACACAGGTTTCATTCGTGTAAGTTAGTACTAGATTTGTTGTGTTCAATCAGAACACAGGTTTCATTCGTGTAAGTTAGTACTAGATTTGTTGTGTTCAATCAGAACACAGGTTTCATTCGTGTAAGTTAGTACTAGATTTGTTGTGTTCAATCAGAACACAGGTTTATTCGTGTAAGTTAGTACTAGATTTGTTTGTGTTCAATCAGAACACAGGTTTCATTCGTGTAAGTTAGTACTAGATTTGTTGTGTTCAATCAGAACACAGGTTTCATTCGTGTAAGTTAGTACTAGATTTGTTGTGTTCAATCAGAACACAGGTTTTCATTCGTGTAAGTTAGTACTAGATTTGTTGTGTTCAATCAGAACACAGGTTTCATTCGTTGTAAGTTAGTACTAGATTTGTTGTGTTCAATCAGAACACAGGTTTCATTCGTGTAAGTTAGTACTAGATTTGTGTGTTCAATCAGAACTCAGGTTTCATTCGTGTAAGTTAGTACTAGATTTGTTGTGTTCAATCAGAACACAGGTTTCATTCGTGTAAGTTAGTACTAGATTTGTTGTGTTCAATCAGAACACAGGTTTCTTCGTGTAGTTAGTTTAATAGTACTAGATTTGTGTGTTCAATCAGAACAAAGGTTTCGTTCGTGTAAGTTAGTACTAGATTTGTTGTGTTCAATCAGAACACAGGTTTCATTCGTGTAAGTTAGTACTAGATTTGTTGTGTTCAATCAGAACACAGGTTTCATTCGTGTAAGTTAGTACTAGATTTGTTGTGTTCAATCAGAACACAGGTTTCATTCGTGTAAGTTAGTACTAGATTTGTTGTGTTCAATCAGAACACAGGTTTTATTCGTGTAAGTTAGTACTAGATTTGTTGTGTTCAATCAGAACACAGGTTTTATTCGTGTAAGTTAGTACTAGATTTGTTGTGTTCAATCAGAACACAGGTTTCATTCGTGTAAGTTAGTACTAGATTTGTTGTGTTCATCAGAACACAGGTTTCATTCGTGTAAGTTAGTACTAGATTTGTTGTGTTCAATCAGAACACAGTTTCATTCGTGTAAGTTAGTACTAGATTTGTTGTGTTCAATCAGAACACAGGTTTCATTCGTGTAAGTTAGTACTAGATTTGTTGTGTTCAATCAGAACACAGGTTTCATTCGTGTAAGTTAGTACTAGATTTGTTGTGTTCAATCAGAACACAGGTTCATTCGTGTAAGTTAGTACTAGATTTGTTGTGTTCAATCAGAACACAGGTTTCATTCGTGTAAGTTAGTACTAGATTTGTTGTGTTCAATCAGAACACAGGTTTCATTCGTGTAAGTTAGTACTAGATTTGTTGTGTTCAATCAGAACACAGGTTTCATTCGTGTAAGTTAGTACTAGATTTGTTGTGTTCAATCAGAACACAGGTTTCATTCGTGTAAGTTAGTACTAGATTTGTTTGTTCAATCAGAACACAGGTTTCATTCGTGTAAGTTAGTACTAGATTTGTTGTGTTCAATCAGAACACAGGTTTCATTCGTTAAGTTAGTACTAGATTGTTGTGTGTTCAATCAGAAACACAGTTTCATTCGTGTAAGTTAGTACTAGATTTGTTGTGTTCAATCAAACACAGTTTCATTCGTGTAAGTTAGTACTAGATTTGTTGTGTTCAATCAGAACACAGGTTTCATTCGTGTAAGTTAGTACTAGATTTGTTTGTGTTCAATCAGAATTCAGGTTTCGTTCGTGTAAGTTAGTACTGGTTCAATTAGTGTTTTATTATTTATATTTTTTGTCAGATTTGGATTTAATTTGGCATCTTCCAAAAACGAATCTCAAACGCTTCAATCTGAGCCAAAAGAATCGGGTAGTCCACTTTCATATAATCCAAAATAATAATTTTATGTATTGGATGCCGAAATATAAAATAATGAAGACAAGATACATTACTTTCTTGCTTCTGGTAGGGCTCATAATTCCGGACCCGTTGGTAAAACTCATGCCTAGGAGTCCATGTTCTAATGCCAGTCTGCTGTACCATCCAGCGATGCCGAAATGATTTGAATCTAAAAAAGAAACAATACTAAAATGACATTCAAAGGAAAATGATCTGAAACTAGAAAAAAAAAGGCAACTGTAAAGTGATTCCACTACAGGCCCTGGGAGGCCTTTGGGGTAGTAGGAGGTTAAGATCCTCAGTTTTTTTTCAAACAATTGACACTTGATGTCAGCCGGGTATGAGCCCAGCGTGACGATCGCCTTTACTCCCAGAACAAGGTCTGGTACTAATTTTCATTAGATTGATGAGTCAACCTAAGAGCCGTGGTGCCGCCAGAAGGTATGGATCAGTTTAAAATTCCTGACCTCATCGGGACTCGAACCCTTACCTTCCGGCTTGTAGTATATTGCTTTAACAAACTACGCTTTGGCGTGTTGCAGAAAAAATACTTTTAACAGAAATTCGTGTTTTGTATTAAAAGTATCAGAAATTTGCAATATAGGCTATCTAATGCCTCTGCAGTAGTGTCAGTTATTACACTAGATATGCTATGATTTATTTGCTAAATTAAATTTTAATTGTACATA
Source organism: Diploptera punctata (assembly GCA_030220185.1). NCBI lineage: Eukaryota > Metazoa > Arthropoda > Insecta > Blattodea > Blaberidae > Diploptera > Diploptera punctata. The sequence continues at coordinate 286,149 of JASPKZ010000012.1, forward strand.
TATTTACAACCGTTGGTAATATTTAAAACTATGCGCCTATATTTATCTTTAAACTAATTTCTCTCAGTAGTGTTTAATTACACTGGTCGAGAAGGTTTTTTTTTCACAAGAAATCTGATTAGTGAATCTAGTGTATTTTTTCATACTGAATTCAGATATATAGACCTAAGCAAATTTTTTCCATCAGGCACAATTTTTTTGTGACAGCTATTCCTTAAAATGTACTTTTTGGGCTCTCACTTAGACTTATTTCCGGAAAATCTTGGGGCTGTCTCTGATGAACAGGTGAGCGTTTTCATCTGCAAATTTCCACAATGGAAAAGAGGTACCAAGGCAAGTGGAGTTCTAATATGCTGGCTGACTACTGTTGGACCAAGAAGAGAGATGTTCCAGATGCAAAATATGCCCGAAAATCACCATCTACCACTTTCTGGGTAAGTCAGAATGAGTTAGAGTTAGATGGATTTTATTAAAAATTATAAAAAATATAAATGAATATCACAGAAAACTCTTGCCTGATAGGAAAAAACTGAAATGATATTTAAATTCAGGAAGAAAAATACTTGTAAAATCTCATATTTTTATTCTCGTGAAAGAAAAAAGTTCATTTTTGTCGACCAGTGAATGTAGCCGAGTGGTCTTACAGGTTAAAAAAACCTCGAAAAATCATCACCCAGGAAACGGAATCGAACTCAGACCCGCTGCCTATGAGCCAGCGACGCTACCCCGAGACCAAAGCGGTGGATTATTATTATTATTATTATTATTATTATTATTATTATTATTATTATTATTATTATTACTTATGGGTGTACAAGAGGAGCCGGACATCATAGAAAAGAAGAGATTACAGTGGTATGGCCATGTCAAATGAATGCCAGAGCAAAGATTGCCTAAAATTGTTATGGAATGGATCCCAATGGAAAGGAGGAAGAGAGGAAGGCCGAAGAAAACTTGGATAGAAGGGGTACAAGCAGCTATGAATATCAGAGGATTGGAGGAAGACCAATGGATGGACAGAGAGGAATGGCGTTTGGTTTCCGAAAGACGGCGGCAGCTGCCATGATACCGGATAATGATAATTATTATTATTATTATTATTATTACTATTATTATTAAAAGATGAGTCTATTTTATGAATTGAAATAAAACAGTAGGCCAGTGTATATTTCAAAAATAGAAACAATATATTTAAAAATGTTAAATGATTACGTCGTGTAAGAAATTTCATAGAATAAACAAAAATCAAGTGGTTTTTAAAAATTATTATAGGATCGATTTGTAATATAGTGATTTCATTTTCTCCAGAGGATTTAAGGATATGTAAATGGTCCGATATTGTTTGCTGGGCACCTCACATTCCTTATAACATAACTCCACACGTGACAGTCACATGATAAGCCCGTCCTATTGCAGAGTTGCTTTGATATACGAGTACGTCTGCGCAGCTTCACGGAGTTTGTGTGAGTAGTGGGAGATACAGTGACTTGACCTTGAAACCTCTGGTAAGAATGAAATCACTATAGTCAAGTAAACATATATTTTTATTTTATTTTCGAGATGACTTAACATCTAATGAGTAGATAATTATGAATATGAATATCCTTACGTTTAGCTGCCACCCATCCTACTCCCACGTTCTTGGCCTTCTTAATAGCGATGTCCATGCAGAAGTTACCCACGACTGGTCCAAATCCGCTGTTGCCATCAACCCAAGCTGTGGCCGGAGATTCTTTCAAGACCACGGGCTTGGCGTTTGGGTTGCAAACCTTCTTCCGAATATCTTCAATGTAAAACCCTATTCGAACAGAGATATATTTATAACTTCTCTATCTTCCGCAGTAACTTCATTAAGCATTCGTACGCTCCAACAAATATTATCTTGAGGATTCCTTCCATATATTTATCTATAGTTGCAATGTATTACTGTAATAATTCTCATATTTTTAAACTCCTGAATCATTTTATCTGGTTATGATATGATGCGTTTAGAGAATGAGCGTACCAAGTCAAAAATAGGAAATCCTAGTTTTATGTGAATTTGGGTTCAAAATAGCATTAACACTTCAGAGCAATGGTGAATCAATTTTTTTTTCATTGTAGAAAAATATTTTTAATTCTCCATCTAAAATTAAATTTATTACTTTAACTTTAAATCAGTTTTTCTCAACAGAGTAAGATATGGATTTTGTCCACTTTTGCTCTGAACCCTTCATATAATAACAAAAATAATAATATCTTGTAGAAACTCATTTATATACACATAAATACTAATAATATACTGATACTGGCATTTTATTCCTTCTAACCACTGAGGAGTAGAGGAACTTCGGGTAATGTGGACCCCTATTTGAATTTGTTGTTTGTCTTCTTTTAATTAATGGATTTAAATTTTGTTTAATTACAGTGATTATCATTAGTGTTGTAACTATGAAACAGCACTGTTATTTTATTCAAATATGGAAACATCTTCATGATTTATAAACTTTTTTTTACATTACAAGAAAGGTCCACTTTAACCTCCATATTCGGGTAAAGTGGACCCAGATTCCACTCTAGGTTTTAGGCTATTTTTAAGTTTATTTACTCTATTTACTCTATTTATTTACACAGACAGGCACAGATTAATCTGAAAATATTTATGGCTGATCGTAATTAAAAAGTGTTGATATTTATTTAATGTTTTGAAAAGTTATTGTTGATTATAACATTCACACGTCATTCAACTGCAGAAAGCGATGGTCTTTGGGTTTAGTAAAATTACAAGGATATTAAATAAAATTAATTAAGTGAATGGTTTTTACAGATAGCACCCTCATTGATAAAATATACGTATTCGAGTAAAGTGCACCCAGGTCCACTATTGGAGGGTCCACATTAACCGAACCATTTGTTATGTTTAATTATTTAATACAGCTGTCATGTCACATAATATCAAACCAAACTCGTCAGTACATTAAAACAGAATCTACGTAATATAATATATTTAGGAGATTTTTCAATATTTATAACATGCAATAGCGGAAATTAAGAATTGATTCTTAGGTTGAAAAACTTTTAAAATGTCGTATTCATAAATATCACAAATAAACCCTTCTGTTCACAAAGAATAAAATAAACAGGCATTGAACATGTCAAAGTTGATGAGGGGAAGAAGTTAAAATATTTTCTGTTCGAGGGCAGCACCAATTAAAGAAGATATTAATAGAGTCCTCTCAAACCCAAGGGTCCACATTATCCGAACTTCCTCTATATATTAATCTCGACGCAGCGTTTTTGTTAAAGTTTAGTGGCGCATGGATTGAACATCAGATATGGGGATATAACTAACTAACTATAGTCCGTTTGCTCAATTAAGAGAATCTTCCCGCGTATATTTTCAAACGGTTGTTGCACGGCCAGTCAGAGAGTGGGAGCAACTAGCCCAAGTTTCTAAAATATGCTATAGTGTAAAAGGACTAAGTTGGCATGATTTCTGCTATCCTTGTCTAGAGAACTGTTCTTCCACCCTTCGCTAGACGTTTGAGTGGCATGTGTACTATAATGGGCTACCCTTGTAAAATTACTTAGGAATGCTAGAAAAACTCCACCCCCCCCCCCACTTCCGTCCAGTCACTTTTGTGTCAGGTAATTTTTGTCAGTGGCGACTGGTTCAGAGTGCTCTGTTAAAAGTGACTGCAGAGCGTGTGAAAAGATTGAAGAGTCATATTGGCAGGCAGACGGTTTAATGGACGAAATTAGTGATCGGTTTGAAATAAATTTAGACGATACCGACGACGATGAAAATGAAAACGATGACATAGAAACTTGTCAGGAAAAATCTTTAGAATCTATGTTCACTACAGGGAGTGTCTGCCCTACCGCTGTCACCGTGAAGAGATATGCGTATGGGTGAGAAAGAAGATGGTGAGTACTCTCTTTCTCTTTCTAAAATATTCTAGACACTTTAGCCCTCACGGACTATAAATGCAATACAAAAGTGTACAATACCTCTGAAAGGAAGAAAGAAAGAATTTCCGATCCTTCTTATACCTGACGCTGGCCTTCAAGTAGACAGAGAATTCCTCCCCCGCCCCATATCCCTTCAAATATTTGTTGCGCGGGAAGATTCTCTTAATTGAGCAAACGGGCTTTAACTGGCATTATCGAACCCATAGATTCATGGCCGCGCGGACATAAGCTCTCCATACATCCCTATCCTGAGCGAATGTTTTGAGCCTTTGGTATGGGTTCGCTGAAGTAGTCCCAGCCCGGAGAACCGAAAGGGGGACTATTTGATGTAAGGAAAATTTTACCCCAGCGGAACCCATGTCCGCATTTCTTGACGGTTGTATTTTACGGTGAAAGATCGTCACTCTTTCGACGGAGGTACTTTTTTCATCTGGCTTATCACCTTCGACCAGTCCGGCATGGGTAACCCTATCGGCAGCAATGCTACCGCCGGCATAGCTCTCAGGATCATTTAAGCACGCAAGCCACTCCACCACGACAAGGTAAAGATACCATGGAGGGAAAGGTCAAGTTAACCCACTACCCACTAGTTTAAAAATTCTGACCCCACCGGGACTCGAACACTCGACTTTCCACTACTCTACGGCGTGAAAAATCACATATAATTGGAAAGTATTCAAATACCAAATACAATTTTAATCCTGTTCCTGGTGACTAATTCTGTAATATTTTGGCTCACCTAGACGGTTTATTCCATGGCTGAAGTGTCCCATGTAATCTGCCTGCGCCAGAACATCGGCGAGTTGCTTCGCATTGTCTTCGCAAGCTCCCGCAGCTGTTAGCGCGTCCGTAGCAAATCTTGAAACGTCTTTCTGGTTCACTACCATCTTGCCAACTGACACAATTATCCATTTTTAACTTAATTGTGAATCCAACACTTTATCAGTGTTAGATAATGTAAGCAAATATTACATAGCTCTATTTTTAAATTGTGTTGCTCTTCTTTTCTTTCTGACGAAGAGAGGCTCAACACGGTCAGAAACTCATTCAGGAGATCTTGAGCCAGCAAATATTACTTTCTCTTTTAGAGTTTTTATTTATACAATATTGTAGACAAAGAAAAGGCGACTATCTTTCTCTTAATTTAAAAATGTGTTTATATTTAATATTTTATTTTCTGTCCAACTCACTGACCCTATCGAACCCGTAAGTTCATGGCCGCGCAGATCTCCATACATTCCTATCCAGAGCTAATGTTTTCCAATCATGTCCTGGATAATCTACTTCCATGAAATCATAGTTAATATTATTCTCCCACCTCGTTCTGAGCCTGTCTACTGGGGGCTTTCCCTCTGATTTTCTTAGGAGCTTCCGTGCCAATCTTTCTTTCCCCATTCGTCCTGCCCATCATAGTCTAAGAAAATAATAAATAATAATAATAATAATAATAATAATAATAATAATAAATAATAATAATAATAATAATAATAATAATAATAATAATAATAATAATAATAATAATAATAATAAATTGAGTTGGTGTTTACTTGATGAAAATCCATATTTATTAATAATAATAATAATTATTATTTAGCTGGTTTCCCATAAAGATAATGTAGTTCACTGTTATGTAACCTTCTCCAATTTACCTGTCTGTGCATCTCTCTTTTATTCCTAAGAACTTTATTCTCAAAAACTCGTAATATTTTCTCCTTCCTTAATGTAAGAGTCCATCTTTCTGATTCATATAACTGGGAGAATAACAGTTTTATATTTTCAGTTTAACATTTTTTTTATAGATTTTGGGACAAGAGTCCCTGTAATACATAATGACATGCATTTTCAGAATTAAACCCATGTTTAATTTCTCTCTGCACCTTATTTCCGTTTGTAATTATTGTTTCTAGGTATTTGAATTCAGGCACCTGTTGAAAATTTCCCTCATTTGTCATTAATTGTCCATTTCCATGTACTTTTATGTGTGACCATATATTTCGTTTTATTGATGTTTATTTCCATTCCCAATTTCTTAGTGTGCGTGTTGGTCGAAAGTGTAGGGACTCTCGCCATCAATCCTACGTTAATATTAATTTATAATAGACATCATATATATATCCATAGTAATTCTGCCCGAAGGCAGGTCCTTCACTGCAATCATAGCATTTTCATGCTATGCTTACAGCTTTACTAGGGAATTGTAGGTGTGGTAACTTCCCGTTGCTTTCCACACCGGTGGAGGATGATGATGGCCATATGATTTCGGGGACCATTTGGGCCTTAAAGTTTTCCTGACATTTGTCTTACAGGTGAGGAAAAACCTCACCCAGAAAAACTGCCCCGACCGGGGATCGAACCCGGGCCCGCTGCGTGACAAGGCAGCACGCTACCTCGACACCACAGCGGTGGACTATATATATGAAGTATATTATATATAAGGGGGCACGCCGTAGCGTAGTGGTTAAGGCACTGAGCTACAAGCCGGAGGGTCGAGGGTTCAAGTCCCGTTGGGGTCAGGATTTTTAAACTGACCCAAACCCTCTGGCGGCACTATGGCCCTGGGGTCGACTCAGCCTCTAACGGAAATGAGTACCAGACGCTTGTTCTGGGGGTAAAGGCGGCCGTCACGCAGGGCTGACAACCCGGCCGACATAAAGTGCCGATTGTCTAGAAAAGTGGGAGCCTTAACCTGCGGGCCTGTCGTGGGATCACTTTACTTTATATTATATATAATTATTGTTTAGATGAGGGTCTATCATTATGCCATTGTATATCCCGATCTAGCCAAACTGAAGAAGTATTTAATTCTGCCCCTCGTTGTGGCGACAATTTGAAGGATTAGTGTCCAAAAATAACAAATAAGAATTACCGGTTCAGGTTGTGTTTGATTTTCCGGTAGAGCTGGATTCTCTTCTCAAGGTCGAAATTGGTACACAGAATAGGAAAACACTTTAGAAATCACTAATAACTGAACTAGTAATAAATTTATTCATTTTGTAGGTTCCCAGCAGATTAAGTAAATTTAAGTGATATTATTCTTCACTGACTATTAAAATTAAATTCTTTTCTTTTCTTAAATCAACTGTTCTTCTGGTATTAAATTTTACATTTTTATCAGGAGAGTTGTTATTGCTTCTGCACTTGATGAAAGTTATATACAGACTCTTGAGTAATTCTGTTATAATATTAAAGAATATTATTACATCACATGATTTTAATTTAAATTCTATTGGTTAATGGTCCATTAAATACAAGGTTTAAATTTGATTGGTTAAATCAAAAAGTTAATTGTTTTTAACATCCAATCAGAATTTAGTATACTTTTATTTTAAAATATTAAGTTAAGCAGGTGTTCTTATTACAGTTATAACAGAAAGCTTTATATTTCAGACAACAATGACTTAAGACACAATTTTAAAAGCATTATTTAGAAAAACTGTTATATAATACAATTTCTTTAATTGTTATTGAGACATTTTTATTCAACAATAAACAACAATTAATTATTTAGATGTTTTTCTTTATTTAAGTTATATTTAAATATTAAAAGAATTTTAAAATATAAAATTATCATAAGTAATGCCACGAGTGATTTTCAAATTATCGATAAATTCACGACTCACGAAGTGAGGAGTGAATTTATCTAGAGAATTTGGAAATCAAGAGTGGCATTTGTTAGGACTATTTAACGAATAAAATTAAGCTGTTTACTCACAAATCATTATTTAACTGTAGTTATTTTAAAATATTTATATATTTAATGTAAACGGCTATGTTTGAAAACAAATGAAAAGCGATAGATACGCTTTTAGTGCTTCTTTTGTTTATCACTGCAACCAGATCATACTATTTATTGCCAAAGGAACGCAATATTGTAAGGAGGAGCTTTCTTTAATATGGTAATTATAACACTGATAAATATTTGGTGAAACACGACTCTGATTGGTTGTAAAACAGAAATCATTGAAACGTGATTGGTCATTGACTCCCATTTGGGGCATGAGTTAAATAGTCAACTTAAACTTTCATATTTAATATGATATTAAAATACTGCTATAAAACGGAGCGTATACCCTACTTTATCTGGAGCCTAACATAAGTAAGTCACCACTCTTGTTATTTCACTTTATATTATATTAGACATTATATTAGATGGATTTAAATTCTATTAGACACTGTTTAGTTTTAAATGGTATTTTATTTTATTTGACACTGTACTGGACATATTATTACCGGTATCGAATATGTATATAAAAATAAAATCGGTTGACAAACAGATGAGAGAAAGGTACTTAACTGTTTTGTGTCGAAGGTAGGGGAAAAAAAAACTGTTTCCTAAATGTTGTTATCGATAACACTAAAGCTCGTCAACAGCTACTAAAATATCGGTTGACAAACACAGGAGAAAATGTTACTAAACTGTTTTGTCTTTGCGTATATATATATATATATATATATATATATATAGATATTATGCAAATCCATCCATCCATCCATAGTAATTCTGCCCGAAGGCAGGTCATTTTCATGCTATGCTTGCAGCTTTACTAGGGATTTGTAGGTGTGGTAGCTTCCCGTTACTTTCCACACCAGTGAAGGATGATAATGATAAGGATGATGATGATGGCCATGTGATTTCCGGGACCGTTTGGGCCTTAAAGTTTTCCTGACATTTGTCTTACAGGTGAGGAAAAACCCCGATAAAAACCTCACCCAGAAAAAATGCCCCGCCTGGGGATCGAACCCGGGCCCGCTGCGTGACAAAGGCAGCACGCTACCTCGAGACCACAGCGGTGGACAACGAGACTATAATGGTAGTAATTAAGAAGAGAGTATGACCAAGTTTTTTACGGCTATATATATTAAAATGGGGTCTCAGTTATCAGAACCTTTTGGAAGTAGTAAAGGATTGTTACAAGGATGCCCGATGTCGCTAACACGGTTTAGTAGAATGATCACGTAAGTGTGCAAAAATGGGACTAGAATTAAGAGAAAGAAGAGATCTACATCACTTACTTTTTGCCGACGATCAGATAATTGTAACGCAGGATGGAGAAGATGCAAATTATATGAGTAATCAGTTGTCAATAACATATCAAAAATGGGGTTTGAAAATCAACGAAAACAGAACAGAGTATTAACAAATGACCCAGATGAATTATATATTGATGGGATAAAGATAAAGAAGATCGATAGCTTCTGTTATTTGGGATCAATTATAGAGAAAGATGGAACATCAAATAAAGAAATAGCAAAAATAATTGGTAATGGAAGAAAAACTATAGGAATGTTAAACTCTATACTATGGAGTAAAAACATAATTAACAAGACAAAACAACTAATTTATAAATCCATACTAGAAAGTATAATGTTATATGCATCGGAAGTTTGGACAATGACACAACAACATGTCAACACAATAACTTCAGTTGAAACTGATTTTTGGAGAAGAGCTGCCAGAAAATATCAACTGAAAATAATTAGAAATACAGAAATTGGAAAATGGCTGTATGCAGAAAGAAATATAATGGATGAGATTGAACACAGAAGGCTAAAATGGTGTGGGCACGTAACAAGAATGCAGGATGGAAGAGTACCAAAGGCCGTCTATGCATGGAAAATTGAAAGAAGGAACAGAAAAGGAAGACCAAGAACAACAATGGAATAACAAAATTCAATGATTAAATTTGGTATAACAGATGAAGCCACAGAGGACAGAGAATAATGGAAAACTTTAATTAAAGAAAATTTGTGAATATTTGTTACAAACTGATAATCTATAATTCCGTAATTATTTATATTTATTTTTAATTAATGTTAATTAATAAGATTGGTTGGAAAAAACCCTCAATGATGAGGAAAATTCTCAAAATGAATGAATATATATTCGACAATATGTCATATATAAAATTAAAATATAAAATTATGGAATATTCACCTGAAAGGTCCGTCTCCTCAACTTAATTGATTATTTAACTGTAGCGCTTTCTGACATCATCGGCAGGATTCAAAACTGGTGTTTCACTGAAGATCTGGCAGAGTGGGTTACATGTATTGGGTTCGTTTTCTTTTATCAGATTGTCGTTGTTTTGAATCCTGCCGATGATGAAACAAGTCCTGAAAGCGCTACAGTTAAATAATTGATTAAGTTGAGGAGACGGACCTTTCAGGTGAATATTCCATAATTTTATATTTTAATTTTGAATAATACCTCAACGGAACACATCATGAATCTTATAAAAGTTGATTATTCATATATAGTCTACTCTTACCTGAATGAGAAGTGCACGTGGCCTTACTACTGCTATAGTAGTGTGCGGAGATGCAAAACATTTTGTTTTCCATAAACATTAATAATAATAATAATAATAATAATAATAATAATAATAATAATAATAATAATAATAATAATAATACTTTATTTATTCTGGCAGAGTTAAGGCCATAAGGCCCTCTCTTCCACTCAACCAGCACAAATACAAATAAATATCCGACAAATATAGATATACACTATACTAATTATAAACAGTTAAAGATACAATAAATGTAGCAATGTAAATGTCATGTACAAACAACATTTTATAGGGTAATAACAATAATAATACGATAATGATACGATAATAATATAATAATAATAATAATAATAATAATAATAATAATAATAATAATATAAATATGATACATTATACGGGAAACACCAATTAATATATATATATATATATCTTACACTGGATAATAATGAAGTCGAGTTTAGAGCAAATATAAATTTAGATTTCTTTTAAAAGGTGCCAATGTCCGGCAGCCCCTTATTTCTTGTGGTAGAGAATTCCAGTTGCGAGAAGTGGAGATGGTATATGACATGGAGTGATGTTGCGGTTCTTTATGAAGATATTACATGAAAAAGTAGACATTGAAAAAAGAGAAGACAAATTGAATTTATTGAAATATTATTTACAATTGACTCTACTATATAAACAGACTGACTTTATTTCAAATACAGGTTGTTTATTACACATTAATGAGTTCATACGATTGATAATTTCATACATAGCGATAATGTTGGAACTACACTAGCCATGCATTTTCTGAAAATGGCTTTATGCATTTTGATTTTCTCCAATCCATGAATTGATATTTACGGCAATAAGTTATTTATCATAAGTAATGCCACGAGTGATTTCCAAATTATCGATAAATTCACGACTCACGAAGTGAGGAGTGAATTTATCTAGAGAATTTGGAAATCAAGAGTGGCATTTGTTAGGACTATTTAACGAATAAAATTAAGCTGTTTACTCACAAATCATTATTTAACTATAGTTATTTTAAAATATTTATATATTTAATGTAAACGGCGATGTTTACAAATGAGAAACGATAGGTACGCTTGTACTGCTTCTTTTGTTTATCATTGCAACCAGATCATACTATTTATTGCCAAAGGAACGCAATATTGTAAGGAGGAGCTTTCTTTAATATGGTAATTATAACACTGATAAATATTTGGTGAAACACGACTCTGATTGGTTGTAAAACAGAAATCATTGAAACGTGATTGGTCATTGACTCCCATTTGGGGCATGAGTTAAATAGTCATAAGTAATGCCACGAGTGATTTCCAAATTATCTAAAGAATTTGGAAACCAAGAGTGGCATTTGTTATATTTAACGAATAAAATTAAGCTGTTTACTGACAAATCATTGTTTAACTATAGTTATTTTAAATATTTATATATTTAATGTAAACCGCGATCTTTGAAAACAAATCAGAAATGTGAGGTTATGTTCATTCACTGCTGCTTGATCATATTATTTATTGCCAAATAAGATCGCAATATTGTAAGAGTGCACCCAAGTGGAGAAATAATGAAACACATCAAACTATATATCATAATCAACATTACCGGTTATTCATTTATTTTTTAGTAAACAACTCAGTAAAATCAAGGAATCTGTTTATTTACTTACTCATTGGCACTATCAAACCCGTAGGTTCATGGCCGCGCGGATATAAGCTCTCCATACATCCCTATCCTGAGCTAATGCTTTCCAATCATTCCCTGTATAATCTACTTCCCTCAAATCATAGTTAATGTTGTTATCCCACCTCATTCTTTACTATTTGCTATATTCAATGTATTTGTTGGAGAAAAATAATGCTTTGACCTGTTCAGAACATTAAAAAGGAGGAGCTTTCTTTATCACAAAAGCAGGAGCTGATAAAGAGAAATGGATAAAGAGCGAGGTGAAACACGACTGTCATTGGTTGTAAAACAAAATTCATTGAAACGTGATTGGTCATTGACTAGCATTTGTGGCATGAGTTAAATAGTCACATTGGGTGTTTTTTCCACCCTAAATTTCCGGCAGTGTAGGACTGGTACCGATGCAGGATAATCATCTTTCACATATGGACCTATTGGCCCGTTCCCCTCCCCGCTGCACAATATGCTGCAGATCGTCCTCCCAGCGTCATTTCGGTATTCTTACATTTCTTCGGATTTCAGGTCTGTAATGAAGTATCTGTTTTGATAAACAATTATTTGCCACTTTTTGTACATGTTCAAACCATTTCATTTATTTCTGTCCTATATTATCCCGTTTATATTATCGGTACATACTTGTACTTCATCTCTGATATCTTGACTTCTCTTTTGATCTCTTAAAGATACACCTGCAACGGATCTCAGGAATTTCATTTCTATTGTCTCAATTTTATGTTTATCAGAGATCGTTAAAGGCCAAGTCTCAGACCCGTATGTTAAAATTGGAACGGCTACTGTTTTGTAAAATTTCAATTGAGTTTCCCGTGTGGTCTTATTTCTCAAATATATTCTTATTGAACCACATAGGCCTATATGTTGAAATTTCCCTAATTTCGTCTCCAAATCCATATGTGGGATAATAAACCTATCTTAAAGTTGGCTCAGGACCAGAGACAATCAGAATCTTTAGTTTGAAGAATGTAGTTTCATTTCATGTCAGAGAACATTCCAAATAAAATTTAGTTAAAAAAAACATTTCTCAGAAGATAGCATCTTTAATTGCTACTGATTTTTTTAAATCGACGCCTCTTTTTACCACATCTGTAGGTCGTTCAATACACCCATCTGTACTCCGATTTTTTTTATTACCGCTGTGGTCTCGAGGTAGGGTGCTTCTTTGTCACGCAGCGGGCCCGGGTTCGATTCCCGGTCGGGACAGGCTCCTGGATGAAGTCTTTTTCGGGGTTTTCCTCACCTATAAGACAAATATCAGGAAGCTTAGGGCCCAACAGTCCCCGAAAATCATCCGGCCATCAACATCATCCTTCATCGGTGTGGAAAGCAACGGGGAAGCTAGCACATCTATAATTCTCTAGTAAAACTGCAAAGCATAGCATGAAAATGCTATGATTGTAGTGAAAGACCTGCCCTCGGGCAGATGTACTACCGAATGGAATGAAGGATGATGATGAATAGAAGGGAGAATGTGAAACCTGGTGCCGGCACGCAGCCTACTCCTGTCAAAAAGCACTATGGGGACCACCAGGATTAACGTCCCGATCCGACGTATGAATCGCTATGAACAGCACCACACACCTTCTCAACATATGTACTGTGGAGATGTTTGTAATTTAATGCAGGAATCTGGTCCACAATCCAGCAATTAAAAATTGTACACCACCACCTCTCCTGCTCCGGAGATTGAAAATTTTGCAATTAAATTCATTTAACAATTACAACTTTAAAACCCGCTGGGTGTGGAACCCGGGTCCGCTAGTGAGGAAGCAGGCATGCTAACACCTGAGCCAAGACGGCTGAGTAAATTGTTGTAAAACAAATAGATACAAAATCTTTACAAAATCTTTATGAGACAGTAATTGTTTTTTATTATTTCGCTTTTCATTTTGGTATTTTTTTAATTTTTTTATTTACATATATGCTACAACCCGTGTTTCACCAATGGTATATCACGTGATATTTACAGTTTTACAATTGTTCAATTATTGTTCTAGTTGTTCTTGTAGTTGACGGAAGATCCTCGTAAGAAATTCTGCAACGTTGACTGTGTTAAAGTGGAACTTCAGAACATTTGGCAGAGTAGCAATTTGTAGTATAGCTGGTCGATCTCTGGAGAACATGTTGCATTCAGTCATCAGATGGCAATTGCAATAAGGTGAAGCAGTTTTGTTCATTTTGTGTAGGTAGGATTTAAATAGTCCATGGTTGGTGAGAAATTGTGTAGTTATATAGTTAGGCCATAGAGATAGAGAGAGTCTATAAGGTATGTTGGAGATGAACATTTTGGTATGGAAGGCATCATTTGATTTGGTGTAAATTAAATTCCAGATGGTTTCATAGTATTCTTTTAATAACTGCTTGCCTCGTGTTATAGGGATGGAGTTGTGGTCGATAGTAGTTTTGTAGCTAGCGGCTATTTTAGCCAGATAGTCAGCTCTCTCATTCCCTCGAAGACCTGCGTGACCTTTAACCCAGTGGAGGTCAATCTTACTCATCTTTTTGAGTACGATTAGCTTTTCTCTGATTTGGATCGCCAAAGGGTTGGTTGGTTTTCTATTGGCTATGGCTAAAAGAGCGGCTTGTGAATCTACGTGGATAGCATGTTGAAGTTTAACAGAAACCTTGTTGAAACACTTGTCATTTATTTCGTTTGCGTGAGTGTTATCGCACATACATGTTACGACTTACCTTAAAAATTAAAACCAGCCCACAATGGCTTATCTTAAAAACGAACTGCCTACCGTTGCATGCCCAAACCCACACTTAAATTTCTTCCAGAGAAGTGTTGTAATGCACCAAAGGCATGTCCAAAAAACTGTCTGCTGCTTTTAACCGCAAGGGACTTAAATCCAGCGTCAAATCTCTCATTTAAATAGAGGGAAGTAATACAACTCCTGATTTCGCCGATTGGGTAACCTTCACAACTTGTCGGCGACGCGCCCCTCCGCACTCTACACTACTCTATTCAAGGGACGTCCATCTGCTTCTCACTATGTGTTCCATTGCTTGATTCTGACTTTAATTTACGTGTTTTGCAGTTAAAAGTGGCAGATTGTTTTTTTTTTGATACGACCTTGGTACATCACAACGTTTTTTGTGTTATATCTTGTAAGCCAATGTTTCCCTTAACAGATATTTAGGCGCTCTCCCCTACAGAGAAGACTTTGAACCATACTAATTTAGTTACACTTGTTTTCTTGTAGATGTCATTTGAGTGCTCCTCATACTGACATCTAGGAAACCAAGGTAGTTCTAGGACGGGAAAATTAGGTAAATTTTGCTTAGAGGCCTTTTCATTCAGGGTTTAAGAATCTTTTACGAGCCTGAAAATCTTCAGACTCGGGACCCACGGCTTAAAGTCCCTTCCATCGACGCCGGCCGGGTTTGAACCCGCGACCCTCGGGACCAGAGGCAAGGAGCATAACCACTAGTCCACCGCGGCCGATTCACAACGTTTCTCTGGGAGAAATGCCCCATAGTTCACAGTTTTCTTGTTACTAGTACTCAACCAGAAAAACGTAACATGGTTTCTGCTGAATTACCTTACGTTACAATGTTACCAGTTGACAACATTTAAATAATTTATTAAAGTACAAAATATTACAAACAAAACATCACATTCACTTTGTTTTCATCGGTGCAATTCCAAGCTCGTTCGCAAGATCAGCCTGCAACAAAAATGTCATTGAGGAATATTATATATCTATTGAGATAGTACGTAAATTATAGTCGTGAATGGCGCACCACTTCGGTAGACCATTTTACGTTGATGTATTGTGTACAGAGAGGAGTGTATGTTTATTATAAACTATTGTAATCAATGGCCTTATTCCTCCACACGTCTACTACAATAAAGAGAAAAAATAATTTGAATTAGTCAATAATATTAAATCACTATGTAGTTTGATTGTTATTCATAAGGACTCATAATTTTTGCGCCTGATTAAAGTTCAATATGATCAATTTTTTAGTATCCATCAAAATCACATTTTTCAATTTTCTTGTATTTTGATTGTTCTTTCCATGTACCCTTCTTATACAAGGTGTTGCAAAAACCGCCGACAACGGAGGTGAGGTGGTATATTGAGACATGTAGATAATTTTTAATAAGGTATCTATGTCCGGAAATGATACGTTTTCACACTATGAGTAGCTAACTACTCAAGAGTTTCGTTAGTTGGATTTCAAGACTCAATACTTGACAATACTGTCACAGTCACATCAAGTTTTCAAAATATCCACCTCACATCTCATTGCAGAGCGTACATCGGCGGCGTAGTGATTGGCGCACATATTCAAATACGCCTGGCTTCATGTGAATTATTTGTGTAGTAGCGTTAATTCGGGCTATAAGATCCAATACATGACTCTGCTGGAGTCTGATAGACAACTGTTTGATGTCGCCCCAAGAAAATTAGTCAAGAGGGTTAAGATCAGATGATCTCTGAGGCTATGGGACTGGTCCCCCTCGACCTGAATACTTGGTGTCCAAATGTCTCTTCAAATTGGCATCGAACTGAGCTGGAGTTCCGTCGTGTTGCAGCCACATTCCGTTGCGAAGCCACGTATCGCAGATATCGTACCTGTGAGGATGTTGTCAAGTAATGAGTTTTCAAATCCATCGAACTAACACTGATTTCTTCTTCGTTTCCAGGATTAGGTCAATGCGACCTGTTCCGGTCTCAAGTCCATCGCTTCCTTGGCCGTCCCAAAAGATCTTTTTCCATGTCGTTCTTGAGACATAATTAACTAGTCATTGTGTGAAAACGCATAATTTCCATACATTCTATCCATAGTAATTCGGCCCGAAGGCAGGTCCTTCACTGCAATCATAGCATTTTCATGCTATGCTTACAGCTTTACTAGGGAATTGTAGGTGTGGTAGCTTCCCGTTGCTTTCCACACCGGTGAAGGATGATGAAGATGATGATGATAATGATAAGGATGATAATGATGGGCACATGATTTCGGGGACCGTTTGGGCCTTAAAGTATTCCTGACACACGTCTTACAGGTGAGGAAAAACCCCGATAAAAACCTCACCCAGAAAAACTGCCCCGACCGGGGATCGAACCCAGGCCCGCTGCGTGACAAGGCAGCACGCTACCTCGAGACCACAGCGGTGGACTTCCATACATTAGTATCTTATTAAAAATTACAAAAATATCTCAATTGTAATACCTCACCTCCATTGTGGGTGGTTTTTTGCAACACCCTGTATATATATATATATATATATATATATATGTGTGTGTGTGTGTGTGTGTGTGTATGTGTGTGTGTGTGATTAAGAAAGGTTTCTTGAGTTTTTCGCGTCAAGTATTGAAGGTTAGCCTCTGTCCATTGACTCCTACGTTTCGACATGATCCCACATGTCATTATCAAGGAATGATAGGTTTGAGTTACTGGTCTTATATATCATCAGCAATACATATCTGGCAAGCTATTGGACAGGTCTGGAATGACATATGTATTGCTGATGGTTGTAAGACCTGTACTAGTATGATGAAAGTTAAAAATTAAATTTTACCTGTTGGTAAGTGCCGTCGTCCTCAACTTTGTTAAACAGAGCTTTCGGAAGTTACCTTACATCTTCTGCAGGTTGAGTTTCCGCTATTTGTAGTATATAAAATTAACTGGAGCGCTTTCGGAAGTTATCTTCCATCTTCTGCATTCATAATTTTTAACTTTCATCACATGACTTCACCTCAACGGAATCGACATGAATTTTACTAGTGTTGACTGTACTAGTAACTCGAAACTATCATTCTTTGAAAGCGGAATGTGGGATCATGTCGTAATGTAGGAATCAGTGACCAGAGGTCAACCTTGAATCCTTCGCGCGGAAAACCCAAGAAACCTCTCTTAATAGTACTTATATCCACCAAAGTCTAGAAATATATATTAAACAGAGCTTAAAAATCCACAAATAAATATTAAACTCTTTCTTTTGCTTCGGCTCAATACATTTCCACTAACAAATAGCCTAAAACCCCCGACTTATCTCTATCCTCATTCAACAGGATAGAGTTCGTATGTCCGTTGTTCTGCTTCTTAAGATTCTCCAATATATTAATCTTCCGCCTACGCTACATCTAGTCCTGTCTTATGGTCTACAGGTTTACAATATACATTTTGAAAACATGTATACTGTCACTCAATCGAACTACACGCCTGTCCATCTAAAACTCCTAGATTGACAACCCTGACAATTTTTTAACAATTATATAAATTATCGAAAAACATAGTCTAACAATTTATGTGACATTATTTCGTTGCCAACTTAATACTACAGAGTGGATAAGATTGATACTTACCGATAATTTTAGCTGCTTTTCGTGGTACTTGATACCTCCTTGTTCATCGGTCATCTTCATGTGATTGCGTTCAGGATCCCCCGCGACTAGAACTTGCTTGCTCGGATCACTCTGTGAAATATTATTATTGTTAATAAGTACTACAAGAATAGACTAATAGCTCTTGAAATGGATTATTTACGCAGAAGTGCCAGAAAGTCAAAATTAGAACATGTCACAAATAATGAAATTAGAACATAATGGAAGCATAAGAAAGCATAATTGAAAAAAAATTGAGATGGAATTAAAATGGTTAGAACATATTTAAGAATGGAAGATGAGGGATGGCCGAAACAACTATATCAATGACAGCCGACCAGCAAGAAGAAAAAAGGGAGACGTAAGTTAACATGGAAGGAAAGCACGAGGATGGCAATGCAAGCAAGAGGGTTCAGCAATGAAGATGTACAAGATCGTAGACTTTGGAAGTTTGGCACGGGAAAACGGCAGCAGCTCTAAAAACCCAAAGATAAATAGATAGATAGATTATAATTGCCATCATTATAATCATCTGGTAATAGGATTCCAGATACCAAAATCTTCATACACAGTCTTCGGCGAGATTATATACGCGTACAGAAAGAAGCATTTCATCATCATCTTCATCATCATCATCATCATCATCATCATCATCATCATCATCATCATCATCATCATCATCATAGTACATTCACGAATTTAGGCCATTTGTTGACATGTTTCGGCCTCAAGAGAAACACCATCCAGAAGTATTTTGAGTGGACGTCCTGGTCTTCTTCTTCCTGCAGGTTGATTTCGTGTTGATACTTGAAAGTAGTTTTGAAGTTCCTTAGGACAGGTTACTGGCCCGACGCTAAGTAGTCCAGTGGTAGGGCTGCTACCTTTTAGTCTCTGGACAGATATTAGGATACCGCATTTACTCAGTACCTGATGGAACGGTTATACCGCCGTGACTTGGTCCTCAGAGCCTCGTTTGTGAAAACGGGTTGTACCACGAGAAGGTGAGGATGAGAATTGGGTAGGAGAGGTTATACACACGTCACTACCCCTTTCTATGATATAATTGGGAATTCAGTCTGCATCTGTAGGATGCTAGTTAGCCACAAAAGGAATAAAATATCTGTAGCTGAAGATATTTGGGAACACATATGCACTAAGTATAGGCCTACTATAGAAATCCTAGGGACAAGTGCTACAGGAAGGACTTTAAGTCGTGGGTTCAGAGTCTGAAGATTTTCAGGCTCGAAAAAGAACCACAAGCCTGAATAAAGACATCTCTGTGCAAAATTTAAACGATCTTCATCCACCCAAGTAGTTCCTTAGTTGCTTACTAGATGTATCATTGAGGCGATGTGCTAACATTTCACTTGTTGACATCTATAGGTAAATAAGCGTAGCTAAATTACCATGATTAAGAAACTCCGTCTAGGGAGCACCCATTTCCCCACGTGGGACGAATGGAGTATATACATACATATATACCATCTTAAATCAGTTTTGAATTATTATTACATATTTTTGGGAAAAATCCAAGGAGAAAGTCCTCCGGGAGGGACTTTAAGCCATGTGTCTCGAGTTTGAAGATTTTGAGGCTCGTAAAAGATCCTTAAGCGTGAACAAAGAGGCATCTAAGCAAAATTTAAGAACCTCAACATCCTAGAAATACTTTAGTTGCCTGCTAGATGTCTCATTGGGTCGGTGACGTAAGTGGAAAAATAGCACAACTAAATTAACTGGGCCCAGTAACTCCTAACAAAGGAGAGAGTGTTGCACCATTGTTGATATAGATTTTTGGGCACAGTAGTTGAAGTATTCTTCCGCAATGGTTTGATCGGTAGATTTCTCATCTTCCACTACAGTGATCAGAGATCGTTTCCGGCAGAGTAAGGGGATACTGAGTGCCTTAATTAATTATGTTTTGTGCTGATCAGAGATCCTGGGAGAACCGCTACAGTGAACCGGTCCAGTGTTTTATTCCTTGAGCGATCTCCAAGGGAACTATATGATCTACAGAAGGAGCGGAGTGTAATTGATCCCTCCGGTGGAAATGCTAGGTAGCCTGTTACAACGCCATGGTATAACAATTAAAACAAACAACAAACCTATATCTAGCCAAGGACAAAGAGGACACAAAAATAAGACCCCACATTGTCAGGGACACTAGGGTGTCCCATACTTAGTCGACTCGACTCAATAAAGGTCCTGCGCCATAGCCGAGGGCTAAGGCAAGATGCCTTGGCGCAGAGCTACGGGACTTGCACTGGTTGGGTCCCCATGGAGGAAGACATTTTCTCATTGAATTTCAACCAGTATGGTACCGGTGCCCACCCAGCATCATGAGGCATTTCGGTAGCTACTATAAGTTACGGCTCCAGGTTGAGAAAATCAGCTATAGCGGCGGGGACACGACTTGCTGACTATATGTCACTCCTACACTGGGTTATGATCGTCTACCCCTGTGATTAACACATGAGGTGTAAGGCCAGTAGCCTGCTGGTAGGCCAATGGCCTTCTAAGCTTGTAGCGCCATCTATATCTATATTGGCCTAGCCCAGTTTTGGGCCATAGCCTCTCCTTTGTTAGTAGTTTCTAGACCAAATTAATTTACGCAGTTACCTTATTTGTCACAGACGTCAGGAATGGCACGTGGTTAATATACCCGACTCAGGGTCGGTTTCACCAACAGAGGTAACTATATTACGCCAGTTTTTCCCATGTATAATGCATAGCTTAAACTGGCGTAATACAGTTACCTCTGTTGGTGAAACCGACCCTCACTGAGACATCTAGCAGGCAACTAAGTTATTACTAGGGCGTTAAGGTCGGTAAATTTTACTTAGAGGCATTTTTATTCAGGCTTAAGGATCTTTACGAGCATGAAAATCTTCATACTCCGGACCCACGGTTTATTAGTCCCTCCCACTTGCTCCTTGGATTTTTGTACCCTAAAAAAATCCATCGACCCTGGCCGGGTTTGAACCCGCGACCCTCGGGACCAGAGGCAAGGAGCATAACCACAAGTCCACCACAGCCGATGGAGTTTAGTTAAAACCAATAAAGACGATAAAAAGAGATAGTGTTCAGTGGTCTACTGTATATCGATGACGTTTACTATGTTAACTATCACTGGATTCTATTGATGTCGTATGTGAAAGGGATCTGCACAACTAAACAATTTAACGGTTTTTCATTTGTGTAATCCAGCCTTTAGAACATTGCTGACTAGGAAATGGTTTAATTAAATACAGGAATGGCGACAGTTAGGGAGCTAAACGCGCTAATTTAGCAATTTCATGCTCTATGTACATTCTCATATCATATGTAATGCACATTTCCATAACAACAAGGCTTCTGTTTTTAAAGATCAGTGGCGGATCGTCATTATTTTTTCAATAGGTCTTATATACCACAAGCTAATATCTGGCGTGTGTTGCTGCACCTAAATAAATGGAATATTAATAGTTACTTAAAAAAATATGGTATACTCTGAGAGAAACCAAACATGGCGGTTGCTAGTGAGATTTTAATATCGGATTTCAGGTAAACCTCCACTTCTAATTATCGGATTCCGCTATTTTTTTATACTACATACCTCTGTTTATTTTAATAGGACATACTGAGTTTCGTTGTGAAACATAGAAAATTATAAACGCTAGAGCGATTTTTAAATTTTCACTTCAGGTGAACTCTTACGCCTAATAGTTTTACAGGGTCCAATTGTGAATCTAAACCATCGGGGACCCACTCAAACACACACAAAAAAAATCCATCAAAATCGGTCCAATCGTTTAGGAGGAGTTCAGTGGCGCGCACGCACGCAGAAAAACACAGACCCACGCAAAAAAACACACGCACACACACACACACACACAAAACACACACACAAAAACGCGCGCATGCACGCACACAAATATATGTGTGGGTGTGTGTGTCCCGCGCCGTAGCCGAGTGGTTAAGGCAAGATGCCTTGGCACAGAGCTACGGGACTTGCGCTGGTTCGAGTCTCCATGGGAGAAGAAATTTTCTCGTAGGATTTCTGCCAGTATGGGACCAGTGCTCACCTAGCATTGTGAGGAATTTGGGTAGCTACAATAAGTAGCGGCTCCAGGTTGAGAAAAACAGCTATAATGGCTGGGGGACCCGACATGCTGACCAGATGCCACCCCTATACTGGCAGGATGATCGTCTACCTCCGTGATTAACACATGCAGATATGAGGCCAGCAGCCGGCTGGTAAGTCAAGGGCCTTCTAGGGCCGTCGCGCCATGGAGTTACATACAAATGAAAAATGGACAAAGAATGCACACCTAAGAAAGTGATTACGGATGAAATGTTTGGGAAGCGGCCAGTGGGGAAGACCTAGGAAAAGATGGGTGGACTCGGTCAAGGAAAATTGACACCAAATCCTGAACTGTAGGAACTGGCAACACAGAGCATTGGATAGAGAAGATTGGAGGTCTCACATCAAGTAACCTATATCATTTTTGAAATGTTAAAGCAGTGTTGCCACTTTTTTTGGAATGCTCCGGTATAGGCCTGTATTCAACGTCTCTTGTAACATTGCAATGTTAAAACGTTTATTTTTTATAATCTATATTATGCTAAAGAAAATACTAAAAATGGAACCTACCTTCAAATTTCTCCCAGAGAAGCGTTATGCTGTATCAAGGTCGTATTAAAAAAAATATCTGCCGTTTTTAACTGCAAGGGACTACAATCCAGCGCCAAATCCTTCATTTAAATTACAGCGAAATAATACAACTCGTGAATTGGTGAATTGGATTACCCTCACAATCTACATTCTTCAAGGAAGATTAAAATAAGACGTAGGAGAATCAGAATGATTGAGAGGTTAATCCGGTAATTATTGAAATTAAAGTAGTTTGAATGATCCGCGCCGTACCCCGCCGCACTCCACACCGCTATATTCAACCAGGGACGTGCATCTGCTTCGCACAGTGGGTTACCATTGCTCGATTCTAGCTTCGATTTCTGTACCTTGCAGTTTAAAGCAGATGTTTTTGTACACGGCCTTGGTACATCACAACGGTTCTATGGGAGACATTTCAAAGTAGTTTCGGCATTCAATTGTTGAAAGTTAAGGGCACCCGGCACTAATTTCCTTGCAATTTGGTTTAAAAATATGCTAGATAAAACATATTTTTAGCTTATTCTTAAGTTATTTACATGAAAATTATGTCACTAATTAAACAAGTCTTCCTGAACATAATGACACTCTGGTTAACTTTTTAGACATATTTCTTCATGAGTAATTTAAAATATATAAAAAAAGGAAAATAAAAATCCAAATTCTTCAAAGTATTGTCTTGGTACAATTTTCTCAAAAACTACTTATCCAATTGTTTCCAAAATTTAGTGTGCTATTGCCATAGTTCATTTTACAATAATAAAGTTTGCTTGTGTTCAGATATGGATTGTGATTTATTTTTAAAAAATTCAACGACCAATTTTTTTTTGTTAAAAATTTTGCATAATTTTTTTAAATTGCGAACACTATCAATAGCACAAAGATAAATTTACCTTATTATTATAGAGCTTTTTAAACTGCATATCCAGGCCAAAAAACTATTCTCCTATCTTTCATAGTTTCAGAGAAAAGTGTACCAAAATATGAAAAAATACAAGTTAAGGGAAAATGCAAAAAAAAAAAAATGGACATTAGCAGAACAGCGATTCCATTTTTAAAAATAAATTTTTATGGGTTTAAATGTACAAAATCGACAAAATAATATCACACATAGCAAAAGAAAGAAAAAAATCATTTTTTTAAACCCCAAATAAGAACTGGGTGCCCTTAACTTATAGGAAGTTTGGTATTCATTCCACTACTTACCGGTTCCATTCCTCTCAAATGATCAATCATAGAGCTCATCCTGTCTTCGAACCCAGGAGCGAAGCAATTTGGATCTATAGCGACAAAAGTATGACCCAGGTTAGCAGGCCGGTCTGTCTCCTCCATCCATTTCCTAACATTCGGACCGAATTCAGACCCTGATAGAATCCCACAGAAGGTCTCAACTAAGAGCCCCAGACCATATCCTTTGTACCCCGAGGTGAGCTCTGCACCTCCCAGAGGCATCAGGCAGCGACTGTCGAATCCAAGCTGAGCGTCTGTAGTTGTTTTCCCATCTGGTCCCTGCGCCCAACCTTCCGGAATCGGTTCTCCCTTCTTTATTTGAACTTCTATTTTACCTACCGCTACAGCGGTGGTTGCCATATCAAGAACGAAACTGTCCCCGTTCTTGGCTGGAGCTGCTAGGGATATTGGATTAGTTCCTAGAGCTGCCATGGTGGCTCGGGTAGGACTCATTAAGGGAGACGTGTTGGTGAAGGACATTCCTAGCATATTGTTGTTCAAAGCTGTTCTTGAGTACCAGCCTGCGATTCCAAAATGATTGGAACCTGTAACACAGAGAAGAAAATCGTGGAACTACATACTAAACATAAATAAAACAATAATTACTTTATCATAGAGTTCAAACCTTAAACCTAAATATATTTTATAAACTCTAAAAAAGGAATTAAAACATTTCTTCTTCTTCAACTTCAAGGTTAGGTTGTAAGTCTGTACCGATCCAAAGCATCTGGTCATGCTGCGTCCAATAGTTATGGACTTGAAACTTAAAGAATTTGGCGGTATCTTAGTCCATTTAGAGGAATCTGTCCCGTAATCGATAATCCACGTTTAAGCTTACGGAACGTTTACCTCTTGGAATATATTGCAAAGCCTATTTTGATAGACGAGTTGTGTCCATTCGATTTGTATGTTGAAACAATCTTAATTTATTGTCTGTCAATTTAATTGTTAATTCATATATTTATTTATTCAGTGCCCTAGGATGTCATTTCGACATTTCTGGTGTTCTCTCTGGCATTGGCTTAATTGTAACCCACTTCTGAAGCTGGGGTGCCTAGTAGGCGACATTACGCCGACGGTATAATGGCTGATAAATGATAATGAAGCGCCAGGAGAATTCTTAACCTAAACTTAAACCTAAATTCCATACCATGGGCAACCACAGGAATGATTCCCTTTAACGAAGAATTCCTTTGATTTGACCGGGAATCGAACCCGGGACATCATGAACAGTAATCAGAAAACCTGACCACTAGCTCATGAGGCTGGTCATTCCATGCATGCATCCATCCATGCAATGGCTGATTGGCTCAAATTGGAGCTTTGGCCTCCCTAAACTTCTGCCTGCAATCATTTCTATTTTGCGCAGCAAGCCTCCAGTTGCGACACGTAAGTAGGTTTGCAGCATCCTCCCATCGTTTTTTCAGTCTTCCAACCCGTCTATTCCCCATAGAACTTGCTGTAAGCACCTTTTTTAGTGCTCGGTCTGTTGAGAGCCTTTGTACATGACCAGCACATTCCAATTTCTTTAACTTAATAAAATTGACAAGGTCAGGTTCATTGCATTTGTCGTACAATTCTTTGTTGTATCGCATTCTCCACTGACCATTAATATTTATGGGTTCAGATATTTTCCTGAGCACTTTTTTCAAAATTATGTAGTGCTATCTCTGATATTTTAGTGAGGCTCCATGTCTCACTACCATAGGTCAGAACTGATCTTATTAAACCTTTATACAGCCTTATTTTAGTTGCTGAGTGTATGTTATCACTCTTCATTATTTTATGAAGCGAGTGATAAGCTTTGTTGGCCAGTTTCAGTCTACTTTGTACTTCAATGTGGGCTGGTCATTCATATATTTGTAATTGTTCTCTAATATCGGTATTGTGGAACAATTTTCCTTTATCTATATGTATGGAAAGTTATGTAATTGTTTTCGTATTTTGTGACACACCCTACATTCCATGATACATCTCTTTATTGGAATCGTCATGCCATGTTATATCTGTGTTTGGCTTAACATTGCGTGTTATTACGAAGATGCACAGATTTGGATGTGACAGCTCAAATTATACAGGGTGTTCCATTCAAACATCCCACACTTTAATTAATCATAACTAACAAACTATGCGGAATTATGAAATGAGGCCGATATTGAACGAAACAGAAACTCAAAGAATTTTCATTGCCATACATTGCCGCACACACTGTTTTTTGAGGGCTTCTCTGAAATCCTGCTCTAATTTCTTCAATATTTTCTTCCGAAACACGTGTGCAAGCACCTCTTGATTCTGTTTTAACGTTTTCAGTCGCCAGAAACTTCTCCAGCCATGCCTTAATGGTTTTCCCATCAGGTGCATTTCCTTCATATTCTCTCCGGTAATTTATTTGCACTGTAATTATTGACTTCATCTCTTGCAAACCAGAAAACAGTTTGTGCTCGTTGCTGAGAAGTCGCCTTTTGTTTTATGTTATTATTGTCCAACATGCGACAGATGAATTAACTGCAACAATGAAAACAAAAATTATTTGAGTTTCTCTTTCTTTTAATACCAACCTCATTTCATAATTCCACATACTTTGAGAGTTATGATTAATTAAAATGTGGGAGGTTTGAATAGGACACGGTGTATATTCATTAATAATAATTAAACAGAATAAATAATCTTCATAGAAATATTACACATTTTTCTGCTATGCAGTTTTATAATGACTTCGTTAAGCGATTTAGAGCAGCGGTCCCCAACTTTTTTCGACTCGCGAATCTCTACCACAACGATCTGAGTCGGGTGAACCAGTGATTTTTAAATATACATACAGTGGACATACATAAAATTAACCTCTAACAGTTAAGACCTGAAGTTACTGTAGTTACGGCTTAAAAGCTACACAACGTGTAGACCTGGTTGTAACAATAAACACTAATGTTAATTGTAATTACTCGCCTCTTCCTTGGAATTCAGTGAGAAGGTTCATGTCACAGAGCTTAGAAGCCAGGAACCACAGAAGTAATATAAAGTCTCAAATCACTTTTAGCACAAAGTCTGTATTATTTTTTAAATAGGCATATGAAGAAAACGACTTTTCGCACAAATAAATGCCTGGACGGGATTCGAACCCGGAACTCTGAGTCTGTACCTCAGCGTGTTATCCATTACATCACCAGGCGAATCCAATTCAAACACTTATTTTTCTTATATATGTATTATATTCTCCATTATTACTAGATGTCGCGAATATATATATATATATATATATATACATAGGCTGTTTTTCCTCACCTGAAAGACAAATGTCAGGAAAACTTTAAGGCCCAAACGGTCCCCGAAATCATATGGTCATCATCATCCTTATCATTATCATCATTAGTAGCATCATCATCCTTCACCGGCGTGGAAAGCAACGGGAAGCTACCACACCTACAATTCCCTAGTACAGCTGCAAAGCATAGCATGAAAATGCTATGATTGCAGTGAAAGACCTGCCCTCGGGCAGAATTACTATGGATGGATATATAGGCTATGTAACAAGAGGCATTATAGGGTTAATTTAATTTTAAAATAATAATAATAAATTATTATTATTATTATTATTATTATTATTATTATTATTATTATTATTATTATTATTATTATTATTATTATTATTATTATTATTATAACAATGCCGGAGAAATTAAGGAAACAATAACAGACCTAACCTCGAAACCCGCAATTACGGAAAAGTTTTGACGAACCCCTTGAAATATTTTGCGAACCCCAGGTTGGGAAACAATGATTTGGAGAAAAAGAGAGTATTTTATATTCTATGAATTTATATTGTTGCTTAAAACAAAATTGTGTGTTAAAGTACATTATTACACAATCTACATCATCGGGGTAACGTAACTCCGCCTACCAGGAGCCCCAACCTAAGAAATTTATTAAAATTCAACCAATGCCAGGAGGGAGATCCAGAAATATGATAAAATACAACCTGATGGTAAAAAAAAAAGAAAAATTGCTATTGTTATAATATTATTTATTTATATTACATTAAATCCTTCCCTATGTTAATATTGTCCACCGTGAGGTCTCGAGGTAGCGTGCTGCCTTGTCACGCAACGGCCCGGGTTTGGTTCCCAGTCGGGACAAGTTTCCTGGGTAAGATTTTTTCGGAGGTTTTCCTCACCTGTAAAAGACAAATGTCAGGAAATATTATGGCCCTTCAGGAAACCGTTTTCGTAGTTTTCGCGGATATAAGTATGATTAAGAAAGGTTTCTTGGGTTTTCCGCGTCATGGATTCAAGGCTGGTCTCTGGCCACTGATTCGGAAGTTTCGACATGATCCCTCGTCTCATTATCAAGCCATGTATCATTCCTTGATAATGGCATGTGGGATCATCTCCAAGCTTCGGAATCAGTGGTCAGAGGCCAAGTTTGAATCCATGACGCGGAAAACCAAGAAACCTTTCTTAATTTTATATTTTTCTGTACGTGTGCGCGCCACTCTACTGCTCCTAAACGACTGGACCGATTTTGATGATTTTTTTTTGTATGATTGGGTCCCTCGAGGAATTAGATTCACAACTGGACCCTCTAAAACCATTAGGTGTAGGAGTACACCTGAAGTTAAAATAAAAAAAACGCTCTAGCGATCACATTTTTCGATGTTTCACAACGAAACTGCATGTCCTATTCAAATAAACCGAGGTAGGTATTGTCCAAAAATGAGTGAAATCCGACAATTAGAAGTGGAGGTTGACTTGAAATTCGAAATTAGAAACTGCCTAAACAACTGCACCGATTTTGATGAAATTTTGTGTGAGAGGTGGTAGGTGGCGTTGCGATCGAGTTACAGGATTTTTTTTAAATATTAGATATGTACTCAACTGCATTACTAACATATTCCGCGTGACAACAATGTGACGTCATCGGGCAAGCTTCTTGAGCCACAACAGATGGCAGTGAGGAGTTTTCTTGCGAACTTATTAATTATTGACTTTTATGGTAAAAAAGTAACTTATATTCTTATAGTCGGGCCATGACACGAGAATTAAACCTTCGAGTAGGACAACTTCTGCTGGGTCCGCAGAAAAAAAAATATATATATATATATATAGGCTATATAGATATTATAAATATATTTTTGACATTTGGCAATGAAGGCAAATATGATATGAAAAGAAAAAAGAATGCTTGAGTCGGGATTTGAACTCGAGTCTCTAAAGTCTGTACCTTTAGCGCTCTAACCAACTGAGCTACCCAAGAATTCCAAGACAAACATACAATTTTCTTATACATGTAGTATTCTCAATTCACACAAGAGGTAGAGCGCTAAAGGTCCAGACTTTAGAGACTCGAGTTCAAATCCCGACTCAAGCATTATTTTTTCTTTTCATATCATATATATATATATATATATATATATATATATATATATATTCCTCTTCATTGCTAAATGTCAAAAATGTAATTATAAGACCTAGATATGTATTTATTTATTGCTTGATTGAAAATGTTTCCATTAAAACAACTTAAAGCTACATTACCTCAGAATTAGCTAAAACAAGGAAGAGAAAAAAAGGAAGAAAAAAAAGGAACATACCTTTTGCTGATACCCATCCTACACCAACATTCTTGGCCTTCTTGATGGCAAGATCCATACAAAAGTTGCCCACGACAGGTCCGAGACCGTTTTTACCATCCACCCAAGCTGTGGCCGGACCCTCCTTGAGTATTACCGGTTCTACGTTCGGATCTGTTGTTTTTTTTCTGATGTCGTCTACATACATATCTGTAGATAACACATTCGTTCAATATAACTCATTCTGAACCACTGTTGAGGTTGTTATGTAAAAAAGTTAACATGTTAACAAATTTTAAGTTGTTTCAGATACACATTTTATTATATTAAATTTCCTTTGAATGTACGTAGTATATGAAATTAAATACAATAAAATAACACACACACACACACATATATATATATATATATATATATCTTCTGTATATGTGTATGTCAGTGAACGTCTCCGAAACGACTCAATCTATTTTGATTATTTGTGTGTGTTTCATTGGGTCTCTGGTTTAGATTTACAATTGGTGTAGGAGTTGGCCTGAAGCAAAAATTTAAAAATAGCTCTAGCGGTCACAATTTTCGATGTTTCACAACGAAACTAAGTACATTATATTTAAATAAACCGAAGTAAGTTTTAACCAAAAATGAGCGAAATCCAACAATTAGAAGTGGAGGTTTACGTGAAATCCGATATAAAAAATTCACTAGCAGCCGCCATGTTTGGTTCGTCTGCGCGCATACCATACAATTTAATTAACCTTTAATATTTCATTTATTTAGACGTAGCAACGCACGCCGGGTTTATATACATATATAAAGCAAAGTAAAGTAAAGTGATCCCGCAACAGGCCCGGAGGCCCTTGGGGTAGTAGGAGGTTAGGGCTCCCACTTTTTCTAGACAATCGGCACTTGATGTCAGCCGGGTTGTCAGCCCTGCGTGACGGCCGCCTTTACCCCAAGCGTCTGGTACTCATTTCCGTTAGAGGCTGAGTCGACCCCAGGGCCATAGTGCCGCCAGAGGGTTTGGGTCAGTTTAAAAATCCTGACCCCAACGGGACTTGAACCCTCGACCCTCCGGCTTGTAGCTCAGTGCCTTAACCACTACGCTATGGCGTGCCCCCTTATATACATATATACTTTTTTTTTAAATATCAATATTTTATTTGTAAAATTTCATTAATATGAATAAATACTTCAAATATCTCAGATCAAAATCACTAACATAGTAGATTCATAAACAATATTTTAAATTATCTTATGTTTAGCGTGCTACCTTGTCACGCAGCGGGCCCGGGTTCGATCCCCGGTTGGGGCAATTTTTCTAGGTGAGGTTTTTATCGGGGGTTTTCCTCACCTGTAAGACAAATGTCAGGAAAACTTTAAGGCCCAAACGGTCCCCGAAATCATATGGCCATCATCATCATCCTTCACCGGTGTGGAAAGCAACGGGAAGCTATCACACCTACAATTCCCTAGTAAAGCTGCATGCATAGCATAAAAATGATATGATTGCAGTGAAGGACCTGCCTTCGGGCAGAATTACTATGGATTTTATGTTAAAAACCATTTTTATTAACCCCAATTTATTTACATTTTATCTAGTAGTTTTATTTCAGTATATAAATGTATGGATATATCGCATATATTACATTTTTTAATGATGCTATGAGATGGGGAATGTGAAATTCTAACCCAGCATTTGCCTTGACGATTCACGGAAATCAGTAAAAACATCAAATCAAGTTGTGGAATGCAGGCTTTCACGGCCGGTAATCATGGTAATAAAAGATTCCGGGCTATGTGGCCGTGGTCTATAACTGGCGTTTCTTCCAGACGTTTCTCCCTCAACTGCGGAGGGCATCTTCAGTGGCGAGCGCTTACAGCTGTAACCGCTCGCCACTGAAGATGCCCTCCGCAGTTGAGGGAGAAACGTCTGGAAGAAACGCCAGTTATAGACCACGGCCACATAGCCCGGAATCTTTTATTACCATCAAATCAAGTTGTTCGACATCTGAGTTTGAACCCAGTCTCAAAAGCTACCATTGATACAACTCGCTTGATATATTATTTATTTTTTGTTATAACAATAAGGTTATTTTTTACTTCATTTCAATTCATTCGATTTAGTTCGGACAATAATTAGAACGGAACCGAAAAGGAAAATAATCAAAATGAAAAAGCAAAGTTTATAATATAGCAGTAACAAAGACTTACTCCTTCAACACTAGACAGTCTATTATCAGTCTGACTTTATATCTATGTACAAGGAATTGCGTATGTGCAATAAGTGTATATCACAAAATCAGATGGTTGCATAGGTCTATTTTCATTGTTGCCATGAAATCATTGATTTATTATCACTATTACTATTATTATTAGAGACCGGATGTTAGGGAAAATGCCTACAGTTATTTATTACAGATATCGTAAAAGTGACTTCATATAAGTTCATACCGACAACCCTAGAGTTGTTTTCCATGAAGTTAATTTTGCCTATAAATGCCTATTTGCCATTTTTTCTCGAAGTTAACTTAGTATTTCAATTAAATTAATTGAAATGGACAAACTTCATGACACATATCATTGCATAGACACCTTTAACTGACTGACAATATTATTTTTTATGTTGATAACAGTGATTTCAGTCTGTAGTCCTCGTTCACAGACAGGCGCTTCAAAGACAAAGTGGTGCGACCAGTGTATGGCTTATTTTTGTTTTTGTTTGTTTTTTTTTTCCTTTTTTCCCCTTTAGAACAGTTGTTTCACGATGCCTAAAGAATGATAATAGTAAAACAGAAAAGACAAACTGACCAATTTCGTGAAAGAATTTGGTGCGGAAATATTTTCAAGTGACGGTTCAATATTGTTTTGCAAAGAGTGTACAATTTCAGTGAATTGCGCGAAGAAGTGCCATGTTTCGCAGCACGTACACACTGCAAAACATAAGTATGTTCTTTGTAAAAAGGCAAAACATGTTCCAAAATTATCTCTGATATCTTCGTATGCTATTGATTGGATATGTTTATATTATTTACGTAAGGCTGTAAAAAATTATGTTGTAGTCCATTTTTGTAAGAGCAATTTTGATTTTTAGTGCCTATATTCATGATTTTTAGTGCCTTTTTGCCTGCCTATTTTGAACTTTTTAAGTGCCTAACATCCGGACTCTAATTATTATTATGTCCTATTTATTAATGATAACATAAATTGTGGGAAAATACTATTCCGACTTACTGTACGCCAACTGAAGGACAACCATTATATATGTGTATATAGGCCTATACATATATACATGAAATATTAAATAATTGGAGGAGAAAATGTTCAAGCATGGGAATTCCTATTTCAAACAACAAAACTTTATACAACTTACATTTTGCAGATGATCAATTGTTAATTGCACAAGATTATGAAGATTTAGAATATATGACTAGAAAATTAATAGAAGAATATGAAAAATGGGGATTAATTTTGAACATGAAAAAAAAAATTATCAATTGGTGAACCAGAACAAAATTTAATTTTGGAGACTGGAGAATCAATTAAATCTTGTAGTGAGATCACATATTTAGGAATTAAAATAAATAAAAATGGGAGTTATGAAGAGGAAATGAGAAATAGAAATAATAAAGGAAAATTTGCAATTGCTTTGCCTCAATGGAATATTGTGGGATAAAAATATAAGTAATAAAAATAAAATGAATATATATCATACAATTGTTAAAAGCATCATTACTTATGGAGCAGAACTTTGGCCATTAACAACAAAAACAAATAAGTACCTTTTCGCAACGGAAATGGATTTTATACGAAGGGCCGCAAGAATTTCAAGAAGAGAAAAAAATAGGAACTCAGTTATAAGGGAGAAAATGAAGATTGAAGACACTATTTTAGATTATATTAAAACTCAGCAATTAAGATGGTACGGACATGTCCAGCGAATGGAAGAGGATCGACTACCAAAATCTGTTTTGGAATGGAAACCTGAGGGAAGACGAAGCAGAGGAAGACCTAAAACCTCCTGGAGTCAGGGAATATGTTTATATATGAAGGAGAAACATCTGCAACCAGGAGATTGGATGGACCGACAAAACTGGCTATTAGGAATTGGACGATGTCAAAGACATTAATCAACCGATGATCTATTTATCCATATATATATATATATATATATATTCAAATCGTCGTATTTGCTGAAGTATGAAGTGCTTTCCGGCCTCAAAACATTCACAGATCTATACTGCATTATCTACATTGGTTTGGTCAAATGCTCTACAGTCGTATTATGGCCAACACTATTACATATATATCAAGAATTACAAGAATTTTATGACGTAAATATATTTAATATATTTATTAACTATCATCCTTTAAACGTAATATTTTTTTAGGTATATAATTTAACTTGGGGAATTGGACTGATTATTTTTTTTCTTTCATTGAAGTAGCTGAGCTACACGTGGATTTGAACTCTATCAAGTAAAGTGTATTTACTCAGGCTCTTGTTCTTAAATCTACAGATACCATGTCACAGAACAACAATTACGTAATTAAGTTCAATTAGGTCAAGATGTTGAGTGATTCCGGGTTCTGTGGCCGTGGTCCATAGTTGGTGTTGATACCAGACGTTTCGCCCTCAACTGCGGAGGGCATCTTCAGTGGCGAGTGCTTCTAGGCGTGTTTCCTTGTCGGAAGCTCTACTTAGAGTCTAAGTAGAGCTTCCGACAAGGAAACACGCCTAGAAGCACTCGCCACTGAAGATGCCCTCCGCAGTTGAGGGCGAAACGTCTGGTATCAACACCAACTATGGACCACGGCCACAGAACCCGGAATCACTCAACATCATGATTACCGGCCGTGAAAGCCTGCATTCAACTATCAATTAGGTCAAGATTGTACGCATGCCCATAACAAAACCCACAAGCAGACAATATTATTAAGTGTAAACTGCCACAAAAACA
The DNA here is from genome assembly GCA_030220185.1 of Diploptera punctata. Taxonomy (NCBI): domain Eukaryota; kingdom Metazoa; phylum Arthropoda; class Insecta; order Blattodea; family Blaberidae; genus Diploptera; species Diploptera punctata. The sequence goes on from JASPKZ010000012.1 coordinate 320,834, forward strand.
CACAATATATACACAACTTTATACAACTTGCATTTTCAGATGATCAATTGTTAATTGCACAAGATTATGAAGATTTAAAATATATGACTAGAAAATTAATAGAAGAATAAATAATAGTTTTAAAGAACTAAAACAACACGCTTTATTAGAAAACCGAACTAAAAAATGAAAAATAATTTTAATTTCCAACACGCTTGAGATAAAATTAATCTGGCCAACAAAAAAATAATCTCCAACACATCTAGAATAAAACTAGAGTTATCTACAAAAAAAATATTTTACCATCAAAAGCGTGGGGTGCTTTTTATGGTTTTTACATTTTCTTCTTAGAGACTTTACTTTTACCAATATCTGTCTATTATCAAATAATATAGAGCACCCCATGCGGATCATTCTTTTTGTTGCTAAGTGTACTTATGAAAGAAACAAAGACATGTATACAGACAATAGACATTCATAGCCTACTGGTATACATACAAATATCCTAGACGCGATATGACCAACTTTTAAAAGAAACAAAATAAATACAATGAAAAGGCTAACGATATAAAAATTTCAATGACAAAAGAAGTTTGACAGGCGACATAATCTAGTGTTGCCCTGGTTACATATTACGTATATCGCATAGGTAACCGTTATTGATATTTCTGACAGAAGTTATAATAATGAATATAATGTCATTGACGTTGACAATGGATTATTAATTATATTTAGGGGTGTCAAGATACTTTTATTAACATTATTTCGTAAGGTTCATCTGCTAACAGACACTGGAAACAGTGTGATGAAAATATAGTGTTTAATTTTAATTTGTATAAACATGGCCCACTAGAATGGGATGTCCTAGTTTATTTATTTTTTTGTGGTCTTCTATTGCCTGAAGTGTAGGATGGAACATTCAGTTGTAACTATATTTTGTTTGAAATATATAAAATGATCAATTGGACGATGTTGTGCATCAATCGGCTAAGCGCCATTAAAAATTGAGATTTTTATGCCATCCGTTGCACTGGCTATGAAATAAGTGTACGTACACTTTCAGGGCAAATTTTTAAATAGAGCCCTATTTTTAAAGAAGAATGTAAATGCCATCAGTCCTATCAGAGATTCTATGTTTTGCAACAAGCGGCTATGAAACGAGATCTTCATAAATGCTACTATACATTTTGCATCATGCAGCTAAGCGCCAAATGTTCCCGATGTTGGATTGTTGGTGAATAACTGTTAAATAAGTTACAAAGATTACGTTCAGTGTATTTTAATGTATGTTGTATATCCAGTACATTTAATTACAGTTATTTATTGCGGAAACGTTATGTTTAAAGAAAGAGTAGTGTGGGCTTTGAAAAAAAAACACGAAAACATCGTTGTTATATTCTGCAATTTTTGGTGCTAGTTTCATATGTGAATTTAAAGTCAAAATGAGCGGTAAAGGTGATTTTCACAGTTCATCAGGAAAACATTTTAAAAGCAGTCCAAGATGCGGCTATTAATATACTTCCAGAAAAGTCAAGGAAAGTTTATTTATATAGTTATACGAAATCATTCTTAAAGTGTATTCTACACTTTCTTGAAACTGTATTTTATGTTTTGATAGCGTGTTTTGTTAGAATGTTAAGTAGGTTACAGCGTAAAATGTGGATATCCGAATTTCGATGCAATTTTGGTTTTAAAATGAAGCTTAGGTACAGCAATGATGAAAACACGCAAAAAATTCGGACCATCCACAAACAAACCAGAAAAATAACATTTGTTGAGCCAAAATTATATCGAAAATTCGATTTCCTGTATAGAAAATTAATTAATGTGTAATCAATTGAGTTGGTGTTTACTTGATGAAAATCCATATTTATTAATTAAATAAAAATAAAACGTAGTTTTATTTGATTTTCATATTTATTATATAATTCAGTGACAGCTGTTTCGGTACACTGTACCTTCTTCAGACATGTTAACAAATTATGAATTGTGTTCCAACTGATCTAAGCAACAATATAAACGTAGTTTTATTTGATTTTCATATTTATTATATAATTCAGTGACAGCTGTTTCGGTACACTGTACCTTCTTCAGACATGTTAACAAATTATGAATTGTGTTCCAACTGATCTAAGCAATAATATAAACGTAGTTTTATTTGATTTTCATATTTATTATATAATTCAGTGACAGCTGTTTCGGTACACTGTACCTTCTTCAGACATGTTAACAAATTATGAATTGTGTTCCAACTGATCTAAGCAACAATATAAACGTAGTTTTATTTGATTTTCATATTTATTATATAATTCAGTGACAGCTGTTTCGGTACACTGTACCTTCTTCAGACATGTTAACAAATTATGAATTGTGTTCCAACTGATCTAAGCAACAATATAAACGTAGTTTTATTTGATTTTCATATTTATTATATAATTCAGTGACAGCTGTTTCGGTACACTGTACCTTCTTCAGACATGTTAACAAATTATGAATTGTGTTCCAACTGATCTAAGCAACAATATAAACGTAGTTTTATTTGATTTTCATATTTATTATATAATTCAGTGACAGCTGTTTCGGTACACTGTACCTTCTTCAGACATGTTAACAAATTATGAATTGTGTTCCAACTGATCTAAGCAACAATATAAACGTAGTTTTATTTTTATTTAATTAATAATTAAATGTGCATTGTATAGTGCTTAAAAATGCTATTTTTTACTTTGTTTGTGGATGGTCCGCAAATTGTTTTCGTGTTTTTATCTTTGGTGTTCCTAAGCTTCATTTTAAAACCAACATTGCATCGAAATTCGGATGTCCTCTATTTGCGCCGTACCATACCCTATAAATTGTAGGTTTTGTTGCCTAGTAACTACGAACTAAACCGCCACTGATTGTTAAAATAGCAGATAAGCGTTTCCACATTATCAGCAGGATAAAATGCATAAAAAATTATGGCTTTTATATTTCTATTGTGTTTTTTATCAGCACCCATATATTTTTATTTATTGTGTTTTTCAGTCATGTTTTAGGTTAAAGATATTTCAAATTATATTTGTGCAAATATGCAAAGGGCCATATGCAAAGGGCCATAAATCATGTTTTGTGTAGAAAAAATTAACAGAGTTTCCAAATTTGCACCACTACCTCTAATAATTGTATATTTACAGTAATGAATGTCTGTATGTCCCTTATGGGCTCAAAATTTACTTGACCGATTTGAATGGGATTTTCACCATCATTTAGAGAATTTTTCTGGGACAATTAACGTATATAAAATATTACCGTACGCACTACACTCAGATTCAACCCAGGAAGTTACTGTGTGTTTGGGAACTGGGTTGCCATTTTAACAGTATTTTCTCGAGAGAAATCCTTATATAAAGCTGAAGATTGCAACACAACAGGTACACAGTTGTAAGTTGTCCAAGCCATCCCCTCTTAAAAAAAAACAGTTACCACTTGTCACTGAGCTCGTGCCGATCTGTACTATCCTGTGTGAAAGTGTCGACTCTCATATTTACTAAAAAAACTAGTTTACATGCCGTAAAAGAATAACTATGTTTTTTAAATGTATAGTACATAGATTTGGAAAAAGTACTGCTAACCTTGCCCCTCCGCCCCTCCCTAAACAAACAAATGCCGTTATTATGAGTTTGGCAACATCTACCCTCTGTACGTAGGGGACACTGGCGTAGCCCATAAGGTCTCTAGTAACTTCCTGGATTGAATTAGAGTGTATAAGGCCGGAACTAAAAAAGGTGCATCGGTGCACTAATAAAAAAAGTAGCTTTTTGGAAGCTTGTATGTCTTACGCCGCCGAAACCATAAGAAATACACAATATCAATGTACGCAGAATTGAATATCTAAAAATAATATACAAAAAAGTCCACGGCAACATATGTCTGTCTTTTATGGATATCTCACAATAACCATTTTTGTTTTTCAGCTTATTGATGCCAAGGAGATCGGGTAAATTGCTGGGCAACGCCGTGTAATTAGCACGGGATATCTAAAAATAATTATGATGTGAAATTATAACCACTTTTCTTTTTACTTATTCAACTAAACACACAAACACATTTAATTTATTTAGGCGTAGCAGCGCACGCCGGGTATTAGCTAGTGTTAAATATATTTTATTAGCGAGTTTTAAATCATCAATTCACCAGAATTTCCTCGTGTGCTTTCCTAAGAAGAGTGATTAGATCTAACCTGAGCAAACACTACACTACAGCCGCCGGATCTCTGGCTCTGAAATTTAGGTTATACGAGGGGTAAAGGGAAAAACTCGCCGACTACTGCCAATAAGGAAATAGTTTTGTGGGAGCAGATATCTGCCACAACCAATCACTGCTCGTGACACAGCTATAGCGCGCTAGTAAGGTTTGATATTGCTGAGATGTCAGCTGTATGTCTGCTGACCGCATACATAAAGCGGCTCCTCCCACTGAATATGCATATCGGCAACGCTGTTGTGAAAACATCGGGGCCGGAGAATCAGTGGCTGGGGTATAATTAATATCTGAATTTGTTCTACTTGATTATAAATCTCTATTTGATTTTCATAATGGATCATTAACACGAACAAGAAACACGAACATGTTTAATATATAAAAATCTATGTTTGTTTTTTTCGTACTTTATGCGCAGCCATGTCATTGATCCAATTGGCATGGGGTTTTTTGCAACATAGGCTATAAGAGAGTTGAGATACTCAACACCTACACCTTTAAAAACACCCTTTGTAGCGGAAAAACTTGAAAAAGTCCCTTTTTTACCCTTAAATGGCTTACGCTGCCTAAACCATAACAAATACACAAAATTAATGTACACAGAATTGAATATCTCAAAAAAAAAAAAAAAACTCTACAAAAAGGTCGGAGACAGCATATGTTTATCTTTTAAGGATAACTCATAATAACCATTTTTGTCTTTCATTGATGCCAAGAAGTTTGGGATAAGTAGATTCCCGGGTAAGGCGGGTATTCTTTTACGGATAACTCATAATAAGGAATTTTATCTTCCAGCTCATTTATGCCAAGAAGATCGGGATAAGTAGATTCCCGGGCAGCGCTAGGTAATCAGCACGGGACATCTAAAATATATAAATGTATAATTAGTTTTCCTTCTACTTATTCAACTAAACATAAAAGCACATTAATTATCATTTATTAGCCAGGTATTAGCTAGTATCTTACAAACTCGGATATTTTTCTTGTTTGAATCTATGAATACCAACTCAAGTTACTTGACCCCAACTCCTCTATAAGGAGATAAATTGCTATAACAACCAGTGACGTAGTTATTAGGCAAATAAAACCTACACCTACTTTATATTCTAACAAAACACGCTATCAAAACATAAAATACAGGTTCAACAAAACGTAAAATACACTTTAAGAATGATTTCGTGTAACTACATAAATAAACTTTCCTTGACTTTTTGGAAGTATGTTAATAGTTGCATCTTGGACTGCTTTTAAAATTTTTTCCTGATGAACCATGAAAATCACCTTCACCGCTCATTTTGACTTTAAATTCACATATGAAACTAGCACCCAAAATTGCAGAATATAACAACAATGTTTGTTGATATATCGTGTTTTTTCCCCCCTCCAAAACCAACATTACTTTTTCTGTAAACATCGTTTCCGCAATAAAATAAATTTCATTAAATATACTAAATATACAACATATACTAAAATACTCTGAACGTAAATAAAATATTGTAGACAACACGTTACAAAATTAGGTTCAGAACTCGCTGCTCTTAGAGCATTTTGTTACTAAACCTCTGCCATGTAAATAACTATATTTGCACTTACCCAACCTGTTGAGGCCATGGCTAAAATGCCCCTGGTGATCTGCAGCTACCAACACATCAGCTAATTGTGTGGCATGTCTTTCACTGGTGCCTACTGCGATTAGCGACTCTATCATGAATCGGCGGGCTTCATGAACTGGTACCACAGCCATGTTGTGTGATGCTCTACGTATCACGGCCGTCAGCACACTGACTCCACTCAAGGCGCGCTGTGACGTCAACATCTTCTGCAACCCACTACTCATGCTATAATCGATTAATTTACATCATTATCTTCTTAATGGACAATCTGCACATGTTATTAGTTTATATAATGATGATCTTTTACAAATAGGCCGGTATTCAAGAACCAAATATTCCGCGAAGAGCGACACTCCGTGGTTAACTAAGTGGGCCATGCAGAACCTACTCCAACTGGCTCACTCTATTCAACATCATGTGCTAACAAGATGATTATTTAAGGGGGGTGATGGGTGAAATTTTCGACATTTTCGGTCAAATTTAGCTTTTTTTTTTGTTTATACACGCTTTATATTAGTTTGATCTGTATCTATCTATGTAACTGCATCTTTTAACGCGATTTTCACCCACTTAAAATCATTGGATCGACTTGAAACTTTGCATACATGTAAAACACCCGTGACAATATAATAATTTCATATTTTGTTTCTAAAATCATGGCCAGAATCATCAGAAAATAAAAAAAAAGTGTCTTTGTATCTATGTAACGGAATTTTTGAACACGATTTTCACCCACTTAGAAACACTGGATCGGCTTGAAACTTTGTGTACTTGTAAAGGCCCCGTGACAATGCAATAATTTCATATTTCTTTCTAAAATCATGGCCAAAATCGTCAGAAAATAAAAAAAAGGGTCTTTGTATCTATATAACGGAATCTTTGAACACGCTTTTCACCCACTTAGGAACATTGTATCGACTTGAAACTTTGTATACTTGTAAAGGACCCGTAACAAAACAATACTTTCATATTTTGTTTCTAGAATTCTTGCCAGAATCATCAGAAAATCAAAAACATGAAAACTGGTATAATAGATTGCGGACTTGTCGACTTTTTAGTCAATAGTTGGAACAGCTCAGTTGGTAGAGCGGTACACTCTAGTGGTATATAATTTCTGTAATCAATAGGTCGCTGGTTCAAATCCGACTGGGAGTTTTTTTAGAAGAGTATTTCTTTCAGCTCATACTACAATAGTATCGAATTTAAAGATATTTACATATTTATCTTATTCTGTAAAATATTAAAAATAAATAATAAATAATAGTTTTAAAAAACGAAAACAACGCGCTTTATTAGAAAACCGAACTAAAAAAATGAAACATAATTTTAATTTCCAACATGCTTGGGATAAATAATTTTACCATCAAAAGCGTGGGGTGCTTTTTATGATTTTTACATTTTCTTCTTAGAGACTTTACTTTTACCAATATCTGTTTATTATCAAATATATTAATTGATAAAGAGCACCCCACGCTTTTGATGGTAAAATTATTTATCCCAAGCATGTTGGAAATTAAAATTATTTTTAATTTTTTTAGTTCGGTTTTCTAATAAAGCGTGTTATTTTCGTTTTTTAAAACTATATTTATTTTATTAAAAAATACCACGTACTTTAAAAGTTGGCGAAGTTTCAGTGTGCTATGGCGCTTGTAAGTCTCCCTAATGACTGTAGGAGGGCATGTATGCTACATTCTAATTTAACTGCATGCAAACTTTCAAATTGGCTTTTCCGAACTATTATTTTCATTGCATTTCAATATATTCAAATGGAAATAGCATTGACAAATTAAATGATAGAAGCACGAAATTTTAACTGCATGTCCCACACACTATGGCTAATAATTCTGTGTATGGATTTTGAAACAACGTTGATAGCTTTTGAAATAAAAAATAAAATATGTGTAGTAATTAAAAAAAAATATGCAGAGGATGTATATATTTTCCCCCTTTTATTATAATGATACAGACAAGTTAATGCATAGTGTTGTTCTAAATAAGTCAGTGGTCGTGTAGAAAAAAATTTAAAAAAATTTACTAAAAAATTATTGGGCTTATTAAAAAAATTAACATGCAAATTTTTAAATGAATTTTCTCCAATACCTCAAAAACCTTTAAGCCTAGAAGGATGAAACTTTAATATAATATTACCTATTATGGCGTGAACGTATGTACAAAAATTCAAGTATGTAGCTTTAAAAATGTAGAAAATAGAAATTTCACCCATCACCCCCTTAAAAAAGTTTCCAGGAACAATTGAAAGATGACAGCCTCAGCTCACAGAAGACGGAGATGTCATGGCCTAGAGAGCTGAATTCTTGAATGCCGGCCTAAATGTTATTAGTGTCGGAATTTTTTAACCAAAGTAGATGAACAGACAGGTGAATGGACAAATCTGCATAACAGTGAGCTACGTGGTCTTTATACGAAGCCAGATATAATAAGAACAATTAAGTCTCACTGATTGCGATGGGTAAGACACGTAGCACGAATGGGGAATGAAAGAGGTGCATTGAAGCTTCTTGTAGGAAAAGCAGAAGAAAAACGCCCAGTTGGTAGACCAAGAATGGGGTAGAAGAATAATATTAACCGTGATTTGAGGGAAGTAGATTATACAAGGGATGATTGAGAAACATTAGCTTAAGATAGGGACGAATGGAGAGGTTATGTCCGCGCGGCATGAGCCTACGGGTTGAACAGAGCCAGTGAGTTAGTTAGCGTCGGAATTTTAATCTGAGCATAAAAGAGCCGATAGCTATATTTTGGCCAGAGACTATTTTTTTCATGGTTGAGTTTTTTTATTTCCGCAACGAACTATTTTTGTATTGTTTGAAATACTGAACATGTTCATCTCGATGGAACAATGTAAACACGTTGCATTGTCTTTTTATCTTCAGTACTAGACGAGATGAAAAAAAAAATTGTACTGACGGGCGTTAGACAAATGAAGGAAAACAATGTATTTTGTAGTATCTTTCTATTTTTTTTGTCAGCTAAATGATAGACAAGTGGAGAAAAAAATAATTACCTTTACAGTTTTTTGTTCAAGCCTAATGGTGCATTAACAGAGGAAAAGAATGTAATATTTCAGATGTTTCAGTATTGGCGAGCTAGTGGACAAGAGACGGATCTTTTTTTTCTTAGTTTTTTCAGCATAGACACGTCGACGGAGAATAAAAGGAAATAAATAATAGTTTAAAAAACTAAAACAACACGCTTTATTAGAAAACCGAACTAAAAAAATGAAAAATAATTTTAATTTCCAACACGCTTGGGATAAAATTAAAGTGGTCAACAAAATAATCATCTCCAACACATCCATCCATCCATAGTAATTCTGCCCGAAGGCAGGTCTTTCACTGCAATTATAGCATTTTTTCATCCTATGATTGCAGCTTTACTAGGGAATTGTAGGTGTGGTAGCTTCCCGTTGCTTTCCACACCGGTGAAGGATGGTGATGAAGATGATGATAATGATAAGGATGATGATGACGATGATGGCCATATGATTTCGGGGACCGTTTGGGCCTTAAAGTTTTCCTAACATTTGTCTTACAGGTGAGTAAAAACCCCGATAATAACCTCACCCAGAAAAACTGCCCCGACCGGGGATCGGACCCGGGCCCGCTGCGTGACAAGGCAGCACGCTACCTCGAGACCACAGCGGTGGATGCTCTATATCTATTAACATATTTGATAATAAACAGATATTTGTAAAAGTAAAATCTCTAAGAAGAAAATGTAAAAATCATAAAAAACTCCCCACGCTTTTGATGGTCAAATTATTTTCTTTTTGTTGATAACTCTAGTTTTATTCTATATGTGTTGGAGATAATTTTTTTGTTGACCACTTTAATTTTATCCCAAGCGTGTTGGAAATTAAAATTATTTTTCATTTTTCAGTTCGGTTTTCTAATAAAGCGTGTTGTTTTAATTTTTTAAACTATTATTTATTTTTTATTTTTTAGTTTTAATATTTTACAGAATAAGATAAAAATGTAAATATCTTTAAATTTGATACTATTCTAGTATGAGCTAAAATTAATATTCTTCTAAAAAAATCTTTCCCATCCGGACTTGAACAAGCGACCTATGGATTACTGAAAATATATACCACTGGAGTTCACTGCTCTACCAAACTGAGCTCTTACAACGATTGACTAAAAAGTCGACTAGTCCGCAACCGGTTATACCAGTTTTCATTTTTTTTATGATTCTGGCCAGGATTTTAGAAAATAAATATGAAATGTTTGTATTGTCACGGGTTTGTATTATCACAAAGTTTCAAGTCGACCCTATGTTTCTAAGTGGGTGAAAATCGTGTTCAAAGATTCCGTTACATAGATACAAAACACTTTTTTATTTTCTGACGATTCTGGCCAGGATTAGGAACAAATATGAAAATATTGTATTGTCACGTGTCCTTTACAAGTATACAATGTTTCAAGTTGATCCAATGTTTGTAAGTGGGTGAAAATCGTGTTCAAAGATTCCGTTACATAGATACAAAGACTTTTTTTATTTTCTGTTGATTCTGATGATTTAGAAAATAAATATGAAATTATTGTATTGTCACGGGTCCTTTACAAGTATACAAAGTGTCAAGTCGATCCAATGATTTTAAGTGGGTGAAAATCGCGTTGAAAGATTCCGCTACATAGATGATATACAGGTCAAGCTAATATAAAGCGTGTAAAAATGCAGTTTTTCCGTACCTTAGCAATGGCGTATCAAGGGAAATTATATATTATAGATTTTCCGGTACTGGAGAAGTGATGGACAAGTGGTGAAGAGAACCATTATTTCAGTTATTTTCGGTACAAGCAGATGAGGTAGAGAATTGGAGAAAAGTACTGAAAATTGTAAGTACCGTAAATGTTAAACATCTTAATTTTTTTTTTGCACATGCCCCAGGTTATCTTTCGACATTCCTGGTGTTCTCTCCTGGCATGGCGTACTTGTAACCGACTTCTGAGGTTGGGGCGTCTTGGAAGGCGGGGTTCCGTTGCCTCGATGATATGATGGGTGATGATGATGATAGTGGTGCGCCAGGAGAGTCCCTAATCCTAAGCTTAATCTAAGATGAATATGAATGATGATGATTGCGATGGCCATATGATTTCGGGGACCGTTTGGGCCTTGAAGCTTTGCTGACATTTGTCTTACAGGTGAGGAAAACCCCCGATAAAAACCTCATCCAGAAAAACTGTCCCGACCGGGATTAAACCCGGGCCCGCTGCGTGACAAGGCAGCACACTTCCTCGAGACCACAGCGGTGGACTACATCATAAAATCTCAAACTGAGTATCTGATACATAAGCCGTCCTCAACGGAAATATACTTCTGTTTAAAAATTTTATCTATACACCCCGTATTGTGAGGATTAGGGCGCTCTCTAATTGGTGTCTTTCAACCTAGCTAATTTATTTACTCTTATTTACCCACAGATATCAACATCATATCACGTCAGTGAGACACCTAGCGGGCAACTAAGGCATTACTTACATGGACAACGGTCGGTAAATATATTACACAGATATCTGGCTGAACTGCATTTCTATTTACACTTGATTTTTCAGTTTATTGTCGTAAACTATAGCTCTTCTTCTGTATTTAATAACATTTTAAACTTTTTCAAACACTTTTTATAACATTATTAGACAATTTTGAAGTATTTATTTAAATATGCAAATCACAATATTATGACACTGTTAGACAATATTGTGATGCTAACTGCTATTTTCTCCACAGAGTATATTACTTAGTCTATGATATTTAATCGCCGGTTGGAACGGCGTTAGGAAGTGATAAGTAAGTGTACACCCATTTTAATAAAGGTTTTAATAATTTTAATATTATTAATATATTTCTTTAACATAGATTTGGGGATTTATTGCAAAGATTTGTCATTTAAATTTCATAGCGACGTGCAGCCAACTAGCATAAGCTGTATGAATTTAGTACGATATCGATAATAATCAATACGTGGCAAGGATGGTAATCGATATGTGGTTGGATGGTGGGTTATCGCTGGCTCTATAAACTCTGGCGCATGCGCACTGTTCTTCTATAGGACTGAAAATATATCAGGTAAGTTTAAGTGCAGTTTTTTCGAGGTATATTTATTCAGGCTTGCGGTTCTTTAACGAGCCTGAAAATATTCAGACTCGGGACCCACGGCTTAAAGTCCCTCCCGAAGAACTGTCCCTTGGATTTTTTGTTTTGTCTCAGAAAGAAAATATGATTCTGATAGTATTTTTTCTCCTGAATTCAAATATGATACGGTTTTTCTCCATCACGCAAGGTTTCCGAGAGACAGGAATTTATCATTTCAAATACTTTAATATGTTCTACATTCGTAACTACGCAATATTCGAACATTCGGACTCGCCTAGAAAGTAAGAAATGACAATTTTTTGCTATATTTCGCCTGTGGAGCATCCCTCTTGATGGTCCAACAATAATCGGCCTGCATATTAGGATTCCATTTGCCTTGATATCTCTTTTCCATAGCTGAAACCATTTGAGTTAGCTCATTTGGTTTTATTTCACAATGGACAAATGAACAAAAAAGTTTATTAAAAATAATTATTTGAATCCATTAATTGAAATTGAAATAAAAAAAACTGTGGGTGATGGAGAAATTCCAAACACATATTTGAAAACACGATAAAAAACTGCATTAAGTACAACTATTGGTACTCATGAGACAAAAATCATGTTGACCAGTGTAATCCATCGACCCAGGCCGGGTTTTAAATCGCGTCTGTCGGAACATGACCACTAGCCCACCGTGGAAGACCGATAATGTTATGAACGCATTATTTATGGGCATATAATCTCTCCTCGTTTACTTGTAAATCAGTCGAGTTGATTAAATTTAAGTCCTGATAGCTGCATGTTATTATAATTTTCCATTTGGGGGTATTTAGAAGACCGTGAATAGCCTACTGTAAAGATAAATGGAGTGAAATAAAGCTACTTAAGCTGATAACATAAAAACACAACTTTAATATCCCGATGTTTGCTACTGTTATTATCTGCAGTTCAAGGCACGTATGACCTTGGGTTACGTAATGAGACGTTCCCACTATGATCTCTTTTCATTACACTGGTCAACAGTGGTTTTGTTGCCCTTGATATAAGATTAATTTTCGATATATTTATGCTCACAATTCATGAAACTATCAATGATTTTGGAAGAATTGCTCTGGTTTTTTAGTCTTTATTTTCATTTTACACTACAAAAATCGGAAAATATGATATATATATAATAGCTAAATTTATAATGTCAGTTTTTTGTGAAAAATTAGTATACACCGACGTAAATAGAAAGAAAAATGTCGAAAACCCATGTTATACTTCAGTGAAACGCCTTTTATAAGATTTTCTTCTATAATTTTTAGGAGACAATCTCTTTTTAAAGACCAGCAGTAATCTGCCATTATGTGACGGTCCCATCTATATTCATACATTTCCTCCATTACTTTTAGATCCTGGCGAAAGCGCTCTCCCTGTTCGTCACTATAATTTCCTAAATTATCCGGAAATATATCCAGGTGACTGTGGAGAAAGTATAATTTTATACTCATATTTGCTCCCAGAAGCTTGGAGCTTGTCAACATGTTTTGCACAATTTCTTTATAATTCGGTGCTTTGTAGTTACCTAGGAAATGTTGTATTATCGACACAAAACCCTTCCAAGCTTCACTTTCCGGAACAGTCATAACTTAGATAAAATTTGCATCTTTCATCAATTGCTGAATTTGAGGATCATCAAATATTATGCCTTTTAGCTCTTACATACTGAGCTTAGGAAATTTTCTACAAATGTATTTGAAACATTTTCCTTCCTTGTCCAACGCTTTGACGAATTGTTTTATCACATCCAGATGCACATCGTGAGTACTTTAATTTTGTCAAATAACTGAGATCACGGCCGATGTGCGGAGTGAGGGGTGTGGGAGTGGGAATCACGTGATGTTTGTATGCGCGAAAAAATGCGCAGAGATCAAATCATGACTGAAAACAAATTTTATTACACTGCAACCACTGATTCCCCGGCCTTGATGTATTCACGACAGTGTTGCCGATATGGATATTCAGTGGGAGTGGCCGCTTTATGTATGCGGTTAGCAGACATACAGCTGACAACATCTCAGCAATTTCAAACCTTACTAGCGCGCTATAGCTGCGTCAAGAGCAATGATTGGTTGTGGCAAACTGTCACTCCCACTACAACCATTTTCTTATTGGTAGTAGAGGGCGAATTGTCCGTTTATCCCTCGTACAATCTAAACTTCAGAGCCGGAGAATCGGCGGCTCGGGTATAGTAACAAGCCGTTTACTGTTTAAGATATAAGATACGCAAAAATCATAAAAACTAGAGCACATTCAGCACTTTCATGAATATATTCGTAAACTATGCACTTGAAAACATATAAATTCGCTGAGATATCCAGGCCAACAAAAAAAATTGTAGATCTGTGTTATGTTTGTAGGAGAGACCATTATTTTTTCATGAATAGACTATTCCAATAACCCACATCAGTTTGATTTCTCACCTACGTGTCACACCTTACCCGGGCCTTGGAGTAGCACGACCTGTCGGGAGAGGGATTTTAAACCATTGGATTAAACACACACTTTTTTGACCTCAAAAGAACGTGGACGGCCTCCCAGAGTGAGTGAGGGCCTCCTCCGACACAACACGACATTTACACATACACATTCATACTAAAGATAGCAATTACAATGATGATTATGGCTAGGTTTTTTTATGATACAGCATATGTTTTTAGTAAGAATGATAAGCTTCCTAGATGCACATAAATGCTTTCTATACAAAAACTAATTGAATTTTTTAAGTACTTTGTTAAGTAAATAAATCTTAGTTATGCATATTTGGTCATTTATATATAAATAATTCATAATTAACTAACTACCGGTAACTCACTGGCACTATCGGACCCGTAGGTCCATTGCCGCGCGGACATAAGCTCTCCATACATCCCTATCCTTAACCAATGTTTTCCAATCATACCCTCATGGTTAATGTTGTTCTCCCACCTCATTCTTGGTCTACCAACTGGGCGTTTTTCCTCTGGTTTTCCTACAAGAAGCTTCCATACACATAGTTTGAGCCTTCGGAAATGATTCCCTCCAGTGCTCCCCGCCCTGAGAACCGAATGGGGACTATTTTACCACAGGAAAATTTTACTACAGTGTAACCCATGTCCGCGTTTCTTAACGGTTGTATTTTTACGGTGAAAGATCTTTACTCTTTTGACCAAGGTACCTTTTTCGTATGACTTATCTTCGACATGTCCAGCATGGGTAACCGTATCGGCAGCAATGCTACCGCCGCGACGGCATAGTCCTCGGGGTTATTTAAGCACGCAACCCACTCCACCACAAGGTCAAGATACCAAATTAACTACTAAACTTTTGTTTATTTAAATGATAATTAATTTAATTACACAGTGGACAATAATTTCACCATGGGGACAGACGCAATCTCGTAGCTCAGCTCCGCGGCATGATTCTTTAAACCGCTTGGCTAGGACATGGCACTATATTTAAAAAAATGTGACTACACTACAGACCACAAGGGACCCTTGGGGTAGCAGGAGGTAAAGGCTCCCATTTTTTCTACACAACCCTGTTTAACGGCCGTCTTTACTCACAGAACAAGCGTGTGGCACTCGTTTCCGTTAGAGGTTGAGTACACTCTAGGGCCACCGGTGTCGCTAGAAGTTTTGGATCACTTTAAAAATTCTGACCCCACCGAAACTCAGAACATATATATAAACGAATTTATGTATGTCCTTTATGCATTGCTACACCATTCATCCGATTGTGATGTTGGGCCTTTTTGCAAAATGTTCAGGAGTTTTGTGGGAAGTTTTTAGGTTATAATATAGTTGTAATACTCAACCCCTTTACCCTTAAAATAATAATAATAATAATAATAATAATAATAATAATAATGATTTTTTAGCTGGCAGAGTTAAGGCCATAAGGCCTTCTCTTCCACTCAACCAGCGAATAGTAAAATTATACAAAAATTACGTACATATTACAATTTTAAGATATTAAAATACAGACTAAACAAAATACAATGATGATGTGATCTAATACTAGCTAATGCTAACAAAAACATAGAATATAATAAAATTAAAATGATATAAAATAAAGTAAGTAGCTTCCTAGATGATTATTAATGGAATGCTCTATATAGTTGTTATGTAGTTAATGTTTTCATTGTGTCGAACTTAAGATATCAGTTAATTTGGATTTAAATAATGATAGCGATTGACAGTCCCTGACATGACTGGGAAGTGAGTTCCATGCTCTAGCCATAGATATTGTGTAAGATTCAGAGTACAGACAGGTCCTGTGTTGTGGTATCAAAAGTAAAGAAGAGTCTTGTGATCTTGTTCCTAAATTGTGATGAGCCGATAAATGTTGAAAACGTGTTGTTAAATAAGTTGGTAAATATGTGTGCAGAATTTGGAATAGTAAGGTATGTGAATGTAAAGTTCTTCTGTCATTTAGGCGTAGCCATGATAAGGCCTGAAATGAAGGAGACACGTGGTCATAACGACGGAGATTGAATATAAATCGAATGCACGCATTATGAGCACGCTGTAGTCTGTCAGATAGATCAGTTGTAAGATTAGTCATTAATATGTCGCAGTAGTCGAAGTGTGGCATTATAAGAGTCTGTACAAGTATTTGTTTTAATTTTGTAGGAAGGAAGTTTTTAAAACTATTTAGGGAGTGAAGAATTGAGAACACTTTCTTGCAGGTATTATTCACCCTTCGTAGTGAAAAACATGTTCATCAGAACATTTTGGAAGCTGAAATGGCTTACGCTGCCTAAACCATAACATATACTGCAAATTAATGTACACAGAATTGAATATCCCAAAAAATCTACATAAAAGTCCGCGACAACATACAGTATGTCTATCTTTTACAGATAACTAACAATAACCATATTTATCTTTCAGATCACTGATGCCAAGAAGATCGGGATAAGTAGATTCCTGGGGAACGCCGGGTAATCAGCACGGGATATCTACAAAATAATTATATAAATAAATATATATATATGGCATGAAAAGAAAAACAAATGCCTGGACGGGATTCGAACCCGGAACTCTGAGTCTGTACCTCAGCGTGTTATTCATTACACTACCAGGCGAATCCAATTCAAACACTTATTTTTCTTATATATGTATTATATTCTCCATTATTACTTGATGTCGCGAGAACTCGGTCTTCACTGCCATCTATATATCTGCGCATGCGCACACGCATATATATATATATATATATATATATATATATTACATATTCAACTAAACATAAAGACACATTTAATGGCTGATGTTTCCATTAAGGGCAGTGAGAAATTTTTCTAAGCCCCAGGTAGACATTACGCGCATGCGCCAACAGATTATATTTTAAAATTATTTCGCACTATTTACAATAAATTTTACGTTTTTTTCTAAAGATTATTTCAACATATTTTTCTATGATATTAACTATATATGTAACATGAAGACGTGGCAGCCATATTGATTTTAACGAATATTGTATACTACAACAGTGCAGCCAACATAGAGTATGTACTTTGGAATTTCAGAACTTACTATTTATTTTTGGGCGTTGCATTTTTTCACACGTTAGAGTGCTTAAATTGCGTTTGGTTAGCTTTTAGGTTGGACTTTCACAGGTTAGAGTACTTTAATTGCATTAGGTTAGCTTTTAGGTTTGTTAAATAGCATGTATAATGTTGGCTGCATCGCGATATTCCATAGAATAAACCACTTCGCGTTTGTTGGCGCATGCGCTTGGTGTCTGCCTGGGACTTAGAAAAAATTCTCACTGCGCTTAATGAAAACATCCCATTTAATTTATTTGGGCGTAGCAAAGCACGCTTGCTATTAGCTAGTATAATATTTAAAAAATGTACATTAATATTCAAAATAATAATAATAATAATAATAATAATAATAATAATAATAATAATAATAATAATAAGTGGATACCATGAAGTGGATTGATGAAGTCAAAAAGGACTTAAAACTGGCAGGAATTACTAAAGATATCCCAAGCAGATATACGTTTAGAATTAAGGTGAATAAGTGGCAAGTTGGCCAAGAGGACAAACCGAAGAAAAAAACTGGAACAACTTGGACAGATGATAGAAAACAAGCTCATAGCAAAAGAATGAAAGAAATTTGGGCTCAAAGGAAAGTCTCTAAGTACATTGCGTAGTCCTACATGGGCTCATCCGCAATTAAAAAAAATAATAATAATAACAATAATAATAATAATAATAATAATAATAATAATAATAACCCTCCATGGTATCTTTACCTTGTCGCGGTGGAGTGGCTTGCGTGCTTAAATGCTCCCGAGAGCTATGCCTGCGGTAGCATTGCTGCCGATAGGGTTACCCATGCCGGACTGGTCGAAGGTCGAAAGAGTGACGATGTTTCACCGTAAAAATACAACCGTCAAGAAATGCGGACATGGGTTCAACTGGAGTAAAATTCTCCGGAGGTCAAATAGTCCCCCATTCGGTTCAACGGGTGGGGACCACTTGAGGGAACCCATGCCAAAGGCTCAAACATAGGGACGTGTTCCTAGGAACATGGAATGTCAGGACTTTATACAATAGCGGGGCACTAGAGGCGTTAACTCGTGAATTAGATAAATCGTCCTTAGATATAGTCGCTTTACATAACTCTTGACGTCCCAACTCCTTTCAAAAACATTAAACTGAAAAAATATAAAAAACTATTATATTATCATCATCATCATCATCATCTTCAAGGTATGAGCCTGTTGCCCCGTTCCGCTCCCCGGCGCACTACATGCCGCAGGCGCAGGTCGTCCTTCCAACGACGTTTTGGTCTTCCTACATTTCTTCGGCCTAGAGGCCTATAATGAAGCAGCTGTTTTGATAAACGATTATTTGGCATTCTTTGTATATGTTCAAACCAATTACGTTTATTTGTGTGTATTTTCTCCTTTATATTATAGATTTGTAGTTCATCTCTGATATCTTGACTTCTCTTTTGATCTCTTAGAGATACACCTGCAACTGATCTAAGAAATCTCATTTATATTGTCTCAATGTTATTTTTATCAGAGATCGTTAAAGGCCAAGTCTCAGACCCGTATGTTAACGTTGGAACAACTACTGTTTTGTAAAATTTTAATTGAGTTTCCCTTGTGGTCTTATTTCTCAAATATCTTCTTATTGAACCACACATCTGTTGAAATTTCCCTAATTTCTTCTCCATGTCCAAATTTTGCTGGTACGAAATCATGCATCCCAGATAATTGAAACTATTACATTATATGGATGCGAAACTTGGACTCTTACTTTAAGGTAGGAAAGGAGATTACAAGTATTTGAGAATAAAGTACTTAGGAACATTTTTGGACCAAAGAGAGATGAACAGACAAGTGAATGGAGAAGATTAAGTATCAGTGAACTACATGGTCTTTATAGGAAGCCAGATATAATGAGAACAGTTAAGTCTCGTTTACTGCGATGGGCAGGTCAAGTGACACGAATGGGAAATGAAAGACTTGCATGGGAGCTTCTTGTAGGAAAACCAGAGGGAAAACGCCCAGTTGGTAGATCAAGAATGAGGTGGGAGAATAACATTAAACTATGATTTGAGGGAAGTAGATTATACAGGGGATGAATGGAAAACATTGGTTTAAGATGTAGATCTTATATCCGCGCTGCCATGAACCTATGGGTTCGATAGTGCCAGTGAGTTAGTTAATAATAATAATAATAATAATAATAATAATAATAATATAATAATAATAGTAATAATAATAATAATAATAATAATAATAATATAATAATAATAATATAATAATAATAATAATAATAATAATAATAATAATAATAATAATAATAATAATAATAATAATAAAGATATCGAAAATATAGTGAAAAAAGAATGCAGAATTATAAGAAAAGTTTTAGGTCCACTAGTCATAGGTCAAGCATTAGACTCAGAGGTAAAAAGGAAATAAAAATATATACAGACATTCATAGTGATATTAGAAAACGAAGGTTAAAATTTGATGCCCATATTAAACGAATGAACTCAAATAGGCTTACAAAACAGATAATGGAATTCTACGAAAACAGAAGTAAAGCTCCAGTGGATACGATGAAGTGGATTGATGAAGTCAAAAAGGACTTAAAATTAGCAGGAATTTCTAAAGAAGATATCCCAAACAGAGATATATTTAGAATTAAGGTGAATAAGTGGCAAGTTGACCAAAAGGACAAACCGAAGAAAAATCTGGAACAACTTAAACAGATGATAGAAAACAAGCTCATAGCAAATTAATGAAAGAAATTTGGGCTCAAAGGAAACGCCTCTAAGTACTTTGCGTGGTCCTACATGGGCTCATCCGCAATAAAAAAATAATAACAATAATAATAATAATAATAATAATAATAATAATGCAAATAATAATAATAATAATAATAATAATAATAATAATAATAATAATAATAATAATAATAATAATAAATAAATGCAAATTGAAGCAATGCAATTGTGTTTGTTTAATGATCCTTTTCTTGTCTCCGGAAAACATTGTTGAAATGTGTTTTTATTAAAACATTTTGACCCTCATAATTTGTAAAGTTAACGAGGGTAACAGACTGTCTTTTAGCTTGGATCATTTTACACGCTTTTAGGTGGTCCTAATTATACGAAGTGTCCGATATGTTTTAAAAAGTATTTGCGTATAAACTATGTGAAATACTTAGACGTAAATTTAGCAGAACTCACCTTGAAAGCTTGTTCTTCCTACTGTATATTCTTGTACGTCTTCAGTCAAACTGAAGTAAAAATCATAGAGAAACTTCGAATAGAGGGGGAAAACTGAGTACAGTGACATCTAAAAAATTTCGGTCGTTTACGATGAACTACAATGAGCAAACTACAATGGTAGTGCTGTTTCGTAGTAACAGAATATGTAACTAAATAAAACAAATGCAAGGCACACAGCGTGTTCACTCGGGATTATGGGAAATTAGCCATTTTGTAAATTAAAATTTTTAACTGATAACCTTTCGTTCTATGTATTATGTTTAATTTCTTTCTGCACCTCATTCCTAATTTAATTATTGTTTCACATCCATATAATATAACTGGGAGAATAACAGTTTTATATATTTTCAATTTAACATTTTTTGAAGGAAGTTGAGACGACATGAGTTCATATACTGTATTATTATCTAAGACAAACCTAATATTCGTTTCATTTTAACTAAAATAAAATTACATATATTACTGTAACACACTTGTTAAGCTGGGGCACCTGGAAGGCGGACATAAGTTATTCCGATGATATGACAGCCGATAAATCATAATGAAGCACCAGGAGAGTCCTTAAGCCTAACTCCATGACGCGACAGGCCTAGAAGGTCCTTAGCCTACCAGCCTGCTGCTGACCTCACATCCACATGTGTTCATCACAGAAGTAGACGATCATCTATGCAGTGTAGGGATGACATATGGTCAGCATGTTGAGTCCCCCAGCCGTTATAGCTGGTTTTCTCAACCTGGACCCTCTACTTATTGTAGCTGTCCAAATGCCTCACGATGTTGGGTGAGGACCGGTCCCATACTTGCCGAAATTCCACGAGAAAAGTTCTTGTCTTTTATTAAATCCCACTTTATGTGAAAACTGGTCAAAATGCCTAATTTCATGAACTAGAAGAAGAAGAAGAAGAAGAAGTTCTTGTCTCATGGGACTCGAACGAGCGCAAGTCCCCTAGCTCTGCGCCAAGGCGGGACCCTTAAATATAAGTTAACCAAGGGCAACCACTGGAATAATCTCCATTAAGAAAAAATTACGACGGTATGACCGAGAATCGAACCCGAGATCCCCATAAACTGTAGTTAGAAGCTCTGGCCACTAGTCCGTGAGAGTATTGTAGTTTCTACGGAAATCGGTGTAATTGGACTGTAACTTAGACACGACAGATAGAAATCAATATGGCTCTCCAACTACGCAGTTATATAAATAACATGCGTTCAATGTATATTAAACAAAATAATAATGTAATATACGTTACGTATTGTGATTACTAGCGCTAGGATATTTATGGCCTAAAACCACCGAAATATACAAAAAATATATGCAGTTATGAGCTAGAATTTACAAAAAAATGCACTGTAACATAACAAATTATGACATAATCTTCTTCTTCTTCTTCATCGTCACGGTTTAGGCTTATTTACTAGCCTGTTCCGGCTTCAAATTGCTGCTCTTTCCATCTTTCTTTTGCTCTTCCCAAACTTCTTCTTCCTCGTGGTGAATAGCTGTATCCTGCTTTTGGTATTCTATTCTCAGTCATCCTTGCCAAGTTTTCTTTCCAGTTTGTGTCTGTATTTCACTATTGTGTTTAATTCCACTACTTTTAGTTGTTGTCTTAGTTGTTTTTTTTGTCCGTTCTTTGATATCCTGCTATTGCTTTGAGGAATCTCATTTCAGCAGCTTGTATTCAGGCAGATTGTTGTGCTGTCACTCTCCATGTTATGGATCCATAAGTAATAATAGGCACTGCCTTTATCTTGTATAATTTCATTATAGAGTCTTTTCTGGCTTTATTTCTCAAAGTTCTTTTTAATGTTCCTGTTATATAATTAAACTTATTTAGTTTGTTATTTATATCTGTTTCCGCTGTGTATGATATTTCGCAACCTAGCAAGTTGTTCTATTGGATTATTTTCTAATATTATCTTTGTCCGAACTGGTTGAGCGCCCTTGAAGGCCATTGTTTTTTATATATGTGAGGATATTTCCATGTTGTATTTTTTTGATATTTCATTTAGTTTATACAGCATTCTTTGTAGTTGGTCCTCTGTTTTTGCTATTAAAATCTGGTCATCTGCAAAGGCTACTGTTTTTATTACTATATTTCCTAAGTTAATTCTCCCAGTCGTCATTTACTTCCATAATCTTAGCATATCGTCAAAATAAATGTTAAAAACAGTGGTTGATAGTGGACAAACTTGTCTAACTCCTCCTGTTATATGTATTGGTTCCCTTTGATTTATTTTTATTTTTGTTTTCTCATACATTTTCTTAATTACTGCTATCAAATTATGGCATAATCATATTACAATTATGTAATTATATCAGTTCTAAAACCAATTACTATCTCAGTATATGACAACTATTTATCTAAGAACAATATACAAATGAGAAGCAAGCTAGAGTATGGTTATTGTAGCAGCTTTTTATTTTATTAAAATTATCAGTAGCTACCTGCTTGTCGCCAGACAATACATACATATTTGCTCTGGTATATACGTAAGGAAAAAGTTCATATGTATGAATTGAAAGGAGAGGAAGACAGATTTTACAAGAAACAAAATTATGAGAAATTTAACAACTCAAATGAATATGGAAGAAAGAAATTATATAATAAGAGTTATTTATTTCTTAAAAGAGTGAAAATATGACGAATATGACCAATAATTTGCTATAATATGCTGTCTTTTGTCTTTTCTTACCCTGCTACATAAGAAAAGAAATGAAGATATAAGAAAGGAACTAAATATTTTAAAACTTACAAACCGAATAATTTAATATAGGAACGACTGGAAAGAACATATCGATAGAATGCCAGAAGGAAGATTTCCAAAATTATTGCTAAATTATAAACCACACGGAAGGAGAAATGTTGGACGCCCACACAGAAGATGGTCTGAACAATTTTAACAATTCTAGCTTTCATGAAACCGGAACGAGCCAACAGGCTTAATCCCTGGATGATGATGATGATGATGCTCTGTCACATTTAAATGACAAAATATGGATAAATATGACCTAACAAAGTACTTTAATTGAACTGGTTTTTGTATAGATATCATTTATGTATTTAAGAAACACATCACTCTTACCAAAAAATATATGCTATATCATAAAAATCCTAGCTCCAGTGATTAACTAATTAACTCACTGGCACTATCGAGCCCGTACGTTCATGGCAGCGCGGACATAAGCGCTCCATACATCCCTATCATGAGCCAATGTTTTCCAATCATCCCCTGTATAATCCATTTCCCTCAAATCATACTTAATGGCATTCTTCCACCTCATTCTTGGTCTACCAACTGAGAGATTTCCCTCTTGCTTTCCTACAAGAAGCTTCCATGCACGTCTTTCATTCCCCATTCGTGCCACATGTCCTGCCCATCGCAGTCTACGATATTTAAATGTTCTTATTATATCTGGCTTCTTATAAAGACCATGTAGTTCACTGTTATTTAGTTTCCTCCATTCACCTGTATGTTCATTTCTCTTTGGTCCAAAAATTTTCCTAAGAACTTTATTCTCAAATACCCGTAATCACCTTTTCTCCCTTAAAGTAAGAACCCATGTTTCGCATCCATATAATATAACTGGTAGAATAATAGTTTTATATATTTTCAATTTAACGTTTTTTGAAAGGAGTTGGGACATCAAGAGTCTCTGCAATGCATAATAGCACGTATTTCCAGAATTGAGCCTATGTTTAATTTCTTTGTGCATCTCATTCCTATTTGTGATTATTGTTCCTAGGTATTTGAATTCAGCCACTTCCTCAAAATTTCCCTCATTTGTCACTAGCTATCCATTTCCATTATATAATGTATTTCTACGTGTGACCATATATTTAGCTTGATATTTACTACCAGTCCCAATTTCTTAGTGTTACTCAATAGTGTGTGCATGCGTTGAGTCCCGATGATCACTTAGTGGATTTGTTTGCTTATCTTCATTCAAGATTCTTCAAACGTGAATAAAACCATATTCTCAATAATTCATTAATTAAATCGCGTAAGAAAGAGTATTTGAGAATAAAGTTCTTAGGAAAATTTTTGGACCAAAGAGAGATGAACAGACAGGTGAATGGAGAAGACTACATAACAATGAACTACATGGTCTTTATAGGAAGCCAGATATAATAAGAACAGTTAAGTCTCATAGACTGCGATGGGCTGGACATGTTGCGCGTATGGGGAATGAAAGGCGTGCATGGAAACTTCTTGTAGGAAAGCCAGAAGGAAAACGCCCAGTTGGTAGACCAAGAATGAGGTGGGAGAACAACATTAACTATGATTTGAGGAAAGTAGATTATACAGGGAATGATTGGAAAGCATTAGCTCAGGATAGGGATGTATGGAGAGCTTATGTCCGCGCGGCCATGAACCTACGGGTTCGATAGTGCCAGTGAGTAAGAATAAGTAAGTAAGAAACGGTTTACTATTCACTCTAAGGAAAATATTAGTAGAAACACTTTCAATGACCCATTTTGATTATTGTGATATTCTTCTTACAGACTTAACACTACTTCGGATATTCTATGCCACCGGTGAATATTTGGATGGAAAACAAGTGATGTTTAGCGCCGTGTTGGTCAATGTAATAACACATGCTCCCGCTAGAGTCAATTGCCAACATGGGCTGAATTTTCCATTAAGCGCAGTGAGAATGTTTTCTGTCCCAGGCAAACACCACGCGCATGCGTCAACAGGGTTTTATTATTTCTCACCATTTACAATAAATTTTACATTCTTTCTAATGATTATTTCAATATATTTTTTCTATGATATTTAACTACATACATAACATGAGGACGGCAGCCATATTGATTTTAACGAATATTCTATACAACAACAACAACACATATTCCAGTTGCGGCCAACATGGAGTATGTACTTCAGAATTTCAGAACTTACTATTTATTTTTGGGAGTTGCATTCTTTCACAGGTTAGAGTGCTTAAATTGCGTTAGATTAGCTTTTAAGTTGGTATTTCACAGGTTAGAGTACTTACATTGCGTTACGTTAGCTTTTAGGTTTGTATTTCACAGGTTATAGTGCTTAAATTGTGTTAGGTTAGCTTTTAGGATGTCCTTTTACAGGTTAGAGCACTTAAATTGCGTTAGGTTAGCTTTTAGGTTGGTATTTCACAGGTTAGAGTACTTACATTGCGTTACGTTAGCTTTTAGGTTTGTATTTCACAGGTTATAGTACTTAAATTGTGTTAGGTTAGCTTTTAGGATGTTCTTTTACAGGTTAGAGCACTTAAATTTCGTTAGGTTAGCTTTTAGATTGGTATTTCACAGGTTAGAGTACTTACATTGCGTTACGTTAGCTTTTAGGTTTGTATTTCACAGGTTATAGTACTTAACTTGTGTTAGGTTAGCTTTTAGGATGTTCTTTTACAGGTTAGAGCACTTAAATTTCGTTAGGTTAGCTTTTAGATTGGTATTTCACAGGTTAGAGTATACTTACATTGCGTTACGTTAGCTTTTAGGTTTGTATTTCACAGGTTATAGTACTTAACTTGTGTTAGGTTAGCTTTTAGGATGTTCTTTTACAGGTTAGAGCACTTAAATTTCGTTAGGTTAGCTTTTAGATTGGTATTTCACAGGTTAGAGTACTTACATTGCGTTACGTTAGCTTTTAGGTTTGTATTTCACAGGTTATAGTACTTAACTTGTGTTAGGTTAGCTTTTAGGATGTTCTTTTACAGGTTAGAGCACTTAAATTTCGTTAGGTTAGCTTTTAGATTGGTATTTCACAGGTTAAAGTACTTACATTGCGTTACGTTAGCTTTTAGGTTTGTATTTCACAGGTTATAGTACTTAAATTGTGTTAGGTTAGCTTTTAGGATGTTCTTTTACAGGTTAGAGCACTTAAATTTCGTTAGGTTAGCTTTTAGATTGGTATTTCACAGGTTAGAGTACTTACATTGCGTTACGTTAGCTTTTAGGTTTGTATTTCACAGGTTATAGTACTTAAATTGTGTTAGGTTAGCTTTTAGGATGTTCTTTTACAGGTTAGAGCACTTAAATTTCGTTAGGTTAGATTTTAGATTGGTATTTCACAGGTTAGAGTACTTACATTGCGTTACGTTAGCTTTTAGGTTTGTATTTCACAGGTTATAGTACTTAACTTGTGTTAGGTTAGCTTTTAGAATGTTCTTTTACAGGTTAGAGCACTTAAATTTCGTTAGGTTAGCTTTTAGATTGGTATTTCACAGGTTAGAGTACTTACATTGCGTTACGTTAGCTTTTAGGTTTGTATTTCACAGGTTATAGTACTTAACTTGTGTTAGGTTAGCTTTTAGAATGTTCTTTTACAGGTTAGAGCACTTAAATTTCGTTAGGTTAGCTTTTAGGTTTGTATTTCACAGGTTATAGTACTTAAATTGTGTTAGGTTAGCTTTTAGAATGTTCTTTTACAGGTTAGAGCACTTAAATTTCGTTAGGTTAGCTTTTAGGTTTGTATTTCACAGGTTATAGTACTTAACTTGTGTTAGGTTAGCTTTTAGAATGTTCTTTTACAGGTTAGAGCACTTAAATTTCGTTAGGTTAGCTTTTAGATTGGTATTTCACAGGTTAGAGTACTTACATTGCGTTACGTTAGCTTTTAGGTTTGTATTTCACAGGTTATAGTACTTAAATTGCGTTAGGTTAGCTTTTAGAATGTTCTTTTACAGGTTAGAGCACTTAAATTTCGTTAGGTTAGCTTTTAGGTTTGTATTTCACAGGTTATAGTACTTAACTTGTGTTAGGTTAGCTTTTAGAATGTTCTTTTACAGGTTAGAGCACTTAAATGTCGTTAGGTTAGCTTTTAGGTTTTGTAATTCACAGGTTAGAGTACTTACATTACGTTACGTTAGCTTTTAGAATATTGTATTCACGAGGTTAGAGTACTTAACTTGTGTTAGGTTAGGCTTTTAAGAATGTTTCTTTTCCATGTTAGAGGTACTTACATTGCGTTACGTTAGCTTTTAGGTTTGTATTTCACAGGTTATAGTACTTACATTGTGTTAGGTTAAGCTTTATAGAATGTCCTTTTTACAGGTTAGAGCACTTAAATTTCGTTAGGTTTAGCTTTTTAGATTGGTATTTCTCACTAGGTTAGAGTACTTACCTTACGTTAGGTTTACTTTTAGTGGTTGTATTTCACAGGTTATAGTACTTAAATTGCGTCTGAGGTTAGCTTTTTAGGTTTGTATTTCACAGGTTTTAGATACTTAACTTGTGTTTAGGTTAGCTTTTAGAATGTTCGTTTACCGGTTAGAGCACTTAAATTGCGTTACGTTAGCTTTTAAGGTTTGTATGTCCACAGGTTATAGTACTTAAATTGATGTTAGGTTAGGCTTTTAGAATGTCCTTTTTACAGGTGTAGAGGGCACTTAAAAAATTCGTTAGGTTAGCTTTTAGATTGGTATTTCACAGTTTAGAGGTACTTACAAATTGCGTTACGTTAGCTTTTAGGTTTGTATTTCACAGGTTATAGTACTTAACTTGTGTTAGGTTAGCTTTTAGAATGTTCTTTTACAGGTTAGAGCACTTAAATTGCGTTACGTTAGCTTTTAGGTTTGTATTTCACAGGTTATAGTACTTAAATTGTGTTAGGTTAGCTTTTAGAATGTCCTTTTACAGGTTAGAGCACTTAAATTTCGTTAGGTTAGCTTTTAGATTGGTATTTCACAGGTTAGAGTACTTACATTGCGTTACGTTAGCTTTTAGGTTTGTATTTCACAGGTTATAGTACTTAACTTGTGTTAGGTTAGCTTTTAGAATGTTCTTTTACAGGTTAGAGCACTTAAATTTCGTTAGGTTAGCTTTTAGGTTTGTATTTCACTGGTTATAGTACTTAAATTGTGTTAGGTTAGCTTTTAGGGTGTTCTTTCACAGGTTAGAGTACTTAAATTGCGTTAGGTTAGCTTTTAGGTTCGTTAAATATGTATATGTTGGCTGCATCGCGTGATTCCACAGTGTAAACCATAGATCAAAATCCTTGGTGTAAACTGCTTCGCGTTTGTAGGCGCATGCGCGTGGGACTTAGAAAAATTTCTCACATAAAAGAGGATTATATTCCAAAGGTCCATCTATAATGGTGAGAAAGTTAGTGTTAGTTTGGGCAAGTCCCGAACGAGGATCGAACTCGGGCCCACTGCGTAACAAAGCAGCACGCTACCTCCAGACCACAGCGGTGAAAACTTTTGAAAATTACAAATGTTAAAAATATTGAGTAGCTCACAAATGCTGTAAAATTGAATTTAAATTGAATCACTTTCCAAAGATCGTACTATTTTTCCTCGTTTCTCGTAGAGCGATTTCTATAGAAATTGGTTTAATTGTACAGCAACTTAACACATGGGGAATAGGAATGAATATGGCTCTTCAACTACGTAATAAAATAGCTTGCGTTTAACAAATATAATACACGTCATGTGTGTTTGAATACTTAGAGAATATATTTGCTTACCTTCAGTTCAACTCGATCTCTTAAGATTTCCTTGTGCTCACCTTGAAATCAACAAAACCGCGTTATGCAATACAACTCAACGTGGTTCACATACAAACAGCCACGCAAGGTCAGTGAGCACTACTTAACAAGAATAACTGAACTTCACTTTAGGACAACGCGTTCAAGAGTGGACGAATAAATTGTCGATATATTTACGATCGAAAAAATGGAGAATTTCTTCGAAAATTTACTGTTCGTTAAAATAGAAAACTCCTATAATTAAATAGAAACTTACTGTTAAAATCTGATACAATTAACATATTTTAAATGTTTATAATTGCCACAGAAACGATAAAAAACAATAGAACCATGTGATAACGTTTATAATAAAGTAGTATTAGGTCTATAAATAGACCTAGGGGCACATCTTTTTCCATCATCATCATCCGGTATCATGGCAGCTGCCACCGTCTTCCGGAAACCAAACACCATTCCTCTCTGTCCATCCATTGATCTTCCTCCATTCCTCTGATATTCATAGCTGCTTGTACCCCTTCTATCTAAGTTTCCTTCGGTCTTCCTCTCTTCCTCCTTTCCATTGGGATCCATTCCATAACAATTTTAGGCAATCTTTGCTCTGGCATTCTTTTGACATGGCCATACCACTGTAATATTTTTTTTTCTATAATGTCTATGATGTCCGGCTCCTCTTGTACACCCATAATTTCCCTTATTTCTTTATTTCGTATTCTATCCATTCTAGATTTTCCAGCTGATCTTCTTAAAACATCCATTTCTGTACTTAAAATTATTTTCATTTCCCTGGTAGGAATTTGCCAGACTTCAGCACCATATGTTAAAATGCTCTGAATTATGGTTTGATACATTTGTAATTTTCTATGTTTTGTAATATTTTTGCTCCACCAAACAGAGTTTAAAGCATTTATTGCTTGTTTTGTTTGTGCGATTCTATTTTTAATTTCCACTGTGTTATCGCCTGAATGGTCTAATTTTGTTCGTAAATAAGTGCATTCAATACTAGGTTTTAGTTCTTCTCCATTGTTGAAATTTATATTTTCCATTTCTTCTCCTATACACAGATATTTAGTTTTCTCAATGTTTATATAAAGTCCCCATTTTTCATATTCTTCTTTTAGTTTTTTAGCTTATTATTTTCTTTGATGTTTGGTTTTTTAGCATTTTATGTTTTTATGATGAACGAGGAGCTGGCCCGATGCATCAACCCCCAACCTAAGGGACGGGTAATTTTTGTTCAAGGTTTTCTTCCTGTAGTCTTTGATAGTCCAGTATCTTACTGCAAGGCAGCAGCGCTAGTTTTGGTCCGCCCTGGTATTTTATTTCCCCAGTACCCGCTATATCTAGTGAGCATTCCCCTATCCGCCACCTGGGGAGGTGCCCGATGGGAGACTGGTAACTCCACACGGAACATCTTTTTTCATGAAAAAAAAAGGAAAAAAAAACTTTAGTTTATTTTCCCAAATAAATCTCCCCCCAAGTCCTACAGAATAACAGTGCATATACGCAAAATTATATAAAAAGTATATAGAGTTCTAGCTACAGTCCACAGACGAGAAGAATGAAAGTAAGGGACATAGGGGGGGGGCACGGGGAATTGCAAGCGATACAATGGCTTACTAAGATGTTAAATATAAAATTGGTACCTGGTAAGTCAGTCGTCCTCAACTCAATTATTTAATAGTGAGGCCTTTCAAAATCAATGTTTCATCTTCTGCATTTTAACTGGTGCTTTAATATAAATTTTTAAAGTGTCGAATGGCTTACTACCTTGAATATAGGAACAGTCATGATGTCACTCACATCTGTAGTTGATTTTAGACATATTCAATTTTATGTTTTATATTTTGTGTTTTACAGTAACTAAATTTGGTCTTCTTATTCAGTTTAGTTACTTTATATTTTAATGTTTCGTAGTTCACTGTGAGGTAAGGGTGATTATTAAAATTTTGAAGCGTGTCCGTCACACTCGGAACTAACACGCCCGCTCAGCGTCTAAATGAAGGTAAGTTATAGTACAATCCTTTATGATATAATGTGCTGAGTATGAAATATCTACTGCTTTCATACACTTCGTCTGTGGACTATAGGTGGAACCACATATCTGTGAAGTCCTACAGAAAGTTTATAGAATTGTCGCTAGATAGAACCACGTAGTTGTGAAATAGGCATCACGAAACAACCGTAGCAATAAATTCCCAAACGTTTATTATAATTTTTTTTTTAATTATTGAAGACGACTGAGATATCAGGTTCTGTTATGCATATTATTTAACCCTTAAATTCGTAATGTATCCTTTTAGATACATCAGTTGGTTTAGTTAATTTAATATTTCAAATAAATCAGAAGAAATCGAACAAAAATAAACCACTTAAATCTGTGTCTAATTATACAATATACCTAATAATAACAGTTATACAAGATTCCGTTTTCACTGCGGTCCGCCATATTCAAATATCTAACAGAATAAATTTGTGTTTTGCCAATTTAAGGGTTAATGAGCTTTACACTAACTTGTCCAATCGAAACCTAACAAAATTAAGTGAGTGAACATCCATTTCTTAAAATAGGTCTATATTTTCGAATGTTAGTCAATCCGATTTCACAGATATCTCCACAATTTAGCGGGAGTTTCTTTAAGCGTTCGCGCATGCACATAAGAATTCTGCATTATTTAAAAAAAATATTGAGTACGTAAATAAATTTAACTTTTACAGGAATTAATCACTATGAGGTTTAATTTATGGTAAAATTAAATGTTTCTTACCTCTCCTCATACAAATCTTCTAAATAGATCGCGATTTCGAGACCATAACGGTCTCATCTTCAGTACTTTTTTGGGGACAGATGTTATGTCGATCGGAAGAAACTCTTGTTCTTCCCTCTGTTGGTGGACCGATGAACCTCTGGAATCTACTTAGAATATTTATATGAGGAGAGGTAAGAAACATTTAATTTTAACGTAAATAAATATTTAATTGCCTTCCTTTGGCCAGCAACCAATCGAAGGGACTATTATTATGCTTCCAAGTCTTATACGAGAATTTCCCTCAAACGCTGGAGGGAAAATTTTCTATAGGATCGTAACAGGCCTTGGCCTAATACTTGGAAGGAAGAAGAAGAATAATAATTGTTAAAAAATGTTATAAATAACTTATCGTTTCAAAACGTTTAAAATAGTATGAAATGTTAGTAAAGACGGAAGAAGTACGTAGAGTATCAGTATTACAAGAATGTAGTATGGAAAATAATTTGAAAGGTAATCCAAAGTTGAAAGAAAAGTCAAGGAATGTTGAGATAGGCTTAGCTCGAATGGGTGACAGTAGAAGAGCTCAAGAAAATTAGTAGGAAAAGTCGGAACAGGTATTATAGCCTCACTCTGATGGTTAACAGTTTATATAAAAGCGGGTGCCGCGCGGCAATGCTTGACATGCGGTGTTGTCACTTTTTCATAGCGCTATGGGCGTTTATTATACAAGGACAGAAGACATTGATTATTTATGTTATTATTTAATTTTTATGTTATTTGGTATTGTTTAACTTTTAAAATTAAAATTATATATGTACTTATTTATTAAATAATTTAATTCCAACATTATATAACTTGTAGGTGTACATAAATTTAATATTCATACATCATGCTGAAAATATTATTATTATTATTATTATTATTATTATTATTATTATTATTATTATTATTATTAACTGTTCGGTCTGAAATATTTTCCCATGGCCGCCAGATGTAATCACTTATATATTTAACTAATATAATATGTAGATATTGTATTATTATTCGAACTACATATCACAATAAATCACTGATAATTATAACAATTAATTACGGTATACAATTTTATAACTGGATCGACTGCTCCATGTTCTGAGTTTTAATTGAAACTGAGAGAAGAACAGCAATATGGCAACATGGTGGTAGTTGCGGCAGTCGAGATCTTTGTATTTTAATAACATATAACAGGTGCGGGGAAGCAAAGCGAGCCGCTTGTTAAGCATCATAGTGAGGCGATAATAACTCTTGCCTAAACCAGGAAGTGAAGAAGAAGAAGAGCTTCGGAAAAAGAACATTATGAAGGCTCAGGAATAGATGGTAAGGTAATATTTAGATGGAGCTTAGGGTACTGGATATCGGAGTTATGAATTGTACTTGAAGTTAAGAGACCTACAATGGCATAACAGCCCAATGTTGGGCCTCAGACTCTCCTTTGTTAGGAGGTACTAGAGTAAGTTAATTTTTAATTACTCATATTTTTCTCATTGATATCATAAATGGTGTGCGGTCAACATACCGACCGAATGAGACATCTAGCAGTCAACTAAGGTATTACTAGGATATTGAGGTCGGTAAATTTTGCTTAGGGGTCTTTTTATTCTGACATAAGGATCTTTTGAGATTTTATGAATTTCGGATAATAAATAATAGAATAATAAACTAGTTGATGTTCTAATCGCCCAAAGCATTGTCTAATGTATCACCCTCCAGTGCGCATTAGGAAATGTGAAACAAGTAAACAATTTCAACTACTTAGGGCCAGTTTCACCAACAGAGGTAACTGTATTATGCCAGTTTTTCCCATATATAATACATAGCTTTAACTGGCGTAATACAGTTACCTCTTCTGGTGAAACCGACCCTTAGAGTTTAACGTATCTCACTGCCAAAATATATATTTTTAAAAGCATATATTTAACATATATATTTTAGCTTTTTATATAAACTTAGCATTATATAACTGAGAAATAAGAACATAATTAAACATCTAGAGTGTCATAAAAAAATACATAAGTCAAGATGTAATTGGCTTCAACATGTAAAAAGAATGACAACCAATAGACTCCCACAAATTTTGTTTCACTGGTCCGCCACCGTGGGGTTAAATAGAAATATTGATAAAATTCCCTTCTATCCTTACTTTTCCATTAAAGATACCTTCGGGTTCTTATAGGAAGGAGGAGGGCAATTTATACATAAAAAATTAAAAAGATGACTGCAGTTAAGAAAAATCGTAGGGAAAACGGCAATCGGGCAGAATTTTTAGGGTCAAATCCACATTCAAATGGAGAGGATTTTTCTCGGTCTTCAACCATTTTTTTTATAGAATTGCGTAGTCGGTAGAGTCCCTACCTACTACTCCGGCGACCCGGGTTCGATTCGTGGCGGGGTAGGGGATTTTAAATCTCCACCTTGGGTCTGGGTGTGTGTGTGTGTGTCCTGTCCTTGTGTCTATGTGTGAATGAAAGAAAGTTAACTAAGAGGTAAATAAAAGGTAAAACAAGAAGGAAAACCAATATTAAAAAAAAGAAAAAATACCAAACTCTACCAAATACTAGCTATTCCTCTACATCGAACTTATTACTATTCCTCATCGTTCCTTGCTTCAGCCACTCGACTCTGGAATTCCTTCCCCTTGTAGGACTGCCCGACTCAAAAACAGTTTAAAAAATCTCGCTAAATATTTCCTTAGACAATATAATATACTGTACAACCGTGATTGCATGCAAACTTTTAATATTCCTTTACATTTTAAACTTTCTTTACCAAGGCAATTGTTTAATCAAGTTATAGGTTATTATTATTATTATTATTATTATTATTATTATTATTATTATTATTATTATTATTATTATTCTTTCTTTCCCTTGTCAATTCTATATTGTGTAACCTATATCATGTATCATTAATCAACATGTAGATAATTCATTATTGCTATTATATGTATAATTTAACCTGGTGAAGTGGAAGAGAATACTTTAGGGTCTTAACTTCAACAGGTAAAATAAATAAATAAACCTCAAGGAAGAAGAAATGTTGGACGCCCCATAACTAGCTGGAGGGATACGGTCTGTTGATGTGGAAACAAGTGTATAGTCTAATTCCATGACGTAGAAGTAATGAATAAACGTACCTGATTATTTACTGCATTTATTTATATTGAGCTGGAGTGGTGTAGAGCGATGCTTGTTGAACCGGATTACCTTATCTTCAATAGAAATAAGATAATTTTTATAGCGATAGCGCATTTTAATACTACTTACTCAGTGCTGCCATCTGTTTAGTAGATTCCATACAACTTAATTCAAATGTTCTGTTTAATTTATACAATATCACACTTCATGATTGATGACCGACCCCTCAACACTTTAATGTATGCAGATGATCAAGTAATATTGGCTACTTCTGAAGATCACCTACAGAGAGCAGTACATAGATTGTCAAATAGCCTATAACCCAAGATTATCATTTACAAATTTCAGTGAAAATGACAAAAACTATGGCATTTCAAGGGTGTCCGAACATCATCTGGCCTCATTATTTTCGCCATGTTTAGTATGAATGTGTGTGTGTTTCGTCTTAATGTTGTGTTGTCTCGGAGGAGGCACTGACATTGAGCTGGTCACTCATTCTGGGAGACTTTCCATGTTCTTCTGTGGTCAAAAAAGTATGTATAGTTCACAGATGAAGTGAATGAAAGCACGGGTCGAAGGGGGCACGGGGAATTGCAAGCTATAAAATACCATACTACCTACTAGTCATACTTACTTACTTACTGGCACTATCGAACCCGTAGGTTCGTGACCGCGCGGGCATAAGCTCCTCATACATCCCTATCCTGAGCTAATGTTTTCCAATCATTCCCTGTATAACCTACTTCCCTCAAATCATAGTTAATGTTATTCTCCCATCTCATTATTGGTCTACCAACTGGACCTTTTTCCTCTGGTTTTCCTACAAGAAGCTTCCATGCACATCTTCAACTTGTGGTGGAGTGGCTTGCGTGCTTATATGAACCCGAGAGCTATGCCGCCCGTAAGCATTGCTGCCGAAATTGTTACCCATGTACGACTGGTCGAAGGTAATAAGCCAGGCGAAAAAAGTACCTTGGTCGAAAGAGTGACGATTTTTCACCGTAAAAATACAACCGTCAAGAAATGCGGACATGGGTTCCACTGGGGTAAAATTTTCCCCCATTCGGTTCTCCGGGCGGGGACTGTTTCAGGGAACCCTTGCCAAAGGCTCAAACATAGGAAGATGTTCCTAGGAACATGGAATGTTAGGACTTTATACAATAGCGGGGCGCTAGAGGTATTAACGCGGGAATTACATAAGAACACTAATAGGCCTATGCCACGTATCTCTGTAGTTTATTTCGGGCGTATTCAATATATGTTTTATGTTTTTGTATTTTACATAATTAAATTTTATTTTTCTTATTCTGTTTAGTTAATTTATATTTTATATTTTAGTATTCATAATGTTTCGTAGTTCACAGTGAGGTAAGGGTGATGGATACTATTTTGAAGAAGTGGTTGAATTCAAATGCGTAGGAACAATAATTACAAATAGGAATGATGTTTATTTGTTGTTTAAAACTATCAACATTTTTTATTGATTTTCATATTTATTCATTTTAATAATTAAACATCATGGATTATCTCCAAGTAAGCACCAAATCAATTGATTACACAGGTCAACATGATTTTTGTCTCATGAGTACCAATAGTTGTACTTAATGCAGTTTTTTATCGTGTTTTCAAATGTGTATTCGGAATTTCTCCATCACCCACAGTTTTTTTATTTAAATTTCAATTAATGGATTTGAATAATTATTTTTTAATAAATTTCTTTTCGTCCATTTGTCCATTGTAAAATGAGCTAACTCAAATGGTTTCAGCTATGGAACAGAGATATGAAGGCAAATGGAATCCTAATATGCTGGCCGACCATGAAGAGGGATGCTCCACAGGCGAATTATAGCAGAAAATCGTGATTTCTTACTTTCTAGGTGAGTCCGAATGTTCGAATATTGTGTAGGTACGAATGTAGAAAATATTAAAGTGTTTGAAATTATAAAAGCCTGTCTCTCGGAAACTTTGCGTGATGGAGAAAAACCGATATCATATTTGAGTCCACCGCTGTGGTCTCGAGGTAGCGTGCTGCCTTGTCACGCAGCGGGCCCGGGTTCGATCCCCGGTCGGGACAGTTTTTCTGGGTGAGGTTTTTATCAGGGTTTTTCCTCACCTGTAAGACAAATGTCAGGAAAACTTTAAGGCCCAAACGGTTCCCGAAATCATATGGCCATTATTATCATCGTCGTCCTTCATCGGTGTGGAAAGCAACGGGAAGCTACCACACCTACAATTCCCCAGTAAAGCTGCAAGCATAGCATGAAAATGCTATGATTGCAGCGAAGGACCTGCCTTCGGGCAGAATGACTATGGATGGATCATATTTGAATTCAGGAGAAATAATACTATCAGAATCACGTATTTTTCTTTCTGAGACAAAAAAAAGTTTATTTTTTGTTGCTCAGTGTTATTAAATAGGAATGAAATGCACAAGGAAATTAAACAGTCCCAATTATGGAAATAATACAGACTTCTAGGCCTAGGGGTTGTACTACACCTGTCTAGTCGGAGGACTGATATCGCGTGTGTTGTTTCAGACTTCTAGGTGTTGTCGGAGGAAGATCTTCTTGCACGAATTCTGGCGGCAGCAGAAATTATTGAGCACGCACCAGATCTTGTGCGTCGCAGGTACACTTTGTACAACGAACAGCAGGGTCGCCACGTGGAACCACACTTGTAGTACAACCCCTGCAATACTTATTCTCAAACACCCTGTATAGATATATAGAAACAGTTAAGGGCATAAATTTGTGGACATTCTCAGACAGTGTGTTGCAATTCATCGGCAAATATATACATCATGTCCATAAAGAGTTTGTCTTTCATCTGCCACAAACCACACAACTCTAACTTCTATAGTTTTCATCTTACAGCAAGTTGTAATGTTGGAAAGACTTTAGGGACACGGTATACAGGGTGTAACATAACTCAACTGCAAAATTTAAGGAATGAGTTGGCTCATATGGAGAGAATAAAAAAAGTGTATTACAACATGGGTCCGGAAATTGATAATTACAGAGTTATTCGAACTTTTATGGTTTTAAGGTTTACAGTAGTTATTGACAGTCTGTTTTCTGTTGATTGTAGGCTGCTGCGATGTACACAAGTGTAGAATATGCCTGTATTGAGGTACAAGCAGGCCACTTGGAACATTTCATCTGACAGAACAGAGCGCTCCAACAAATCCCTTGCATGTTTGTAGCCATGTACTAACATTCATAAAAGTTCGAATAACTCTGTAATTATCAATTTCCGGACCCATGTTGTAATACACTTTTTTTCATTCTCTCCATATGAGGAACTCATTTCTGAAATTTTGCCGTTGAGTTATGTTACACCCTGTATAATAAGGATTACGCTTGGACTATTTTATTTCATTACGAGGACTACCATGTACCATCAAGAGGAAGTGCTTTTCAGCACATCTTTTATGAAATGTTTGACAGGAACTCCAGGTGACTGTTTTACATATTACAATGAAGAACAATAAAATCAGAAAATCTTTAATTCTCTAGCATAGGCCTCCAGCTTCCTGTTTAACTTTTTTCCTACGTTGGCGAAGCTTCGTAATGTATTTCCAATCGATAAACGTTTATACAGAGTGTATAAAAAGCTCTTAGTTGTTGGGACGGATGTTAAACTTTTGACGTGAAAATGTCTTTAAATTTGCGTCCATATTGGGAGCCAATTCAAAAAACTGCTCGGGGGATAGTTTGGTGTTGCAGCTACATATATATCATCTAGATCCACTCGATAGATAGAGGATAAAAGAATTCGTTACGTCGAGTGTGGACTGTGGCGTACCGCGCGCGGAGGAGGGGGAAGCGCCGCCATTTTGAGGTCGTTTCGCTGCGTCACTAAATTTTCGGTTAGTATAAATTTTGACTATGAGAAGTTACGACGTTCGTTTGAGTTTCAATCGTCAGTTCTCGTCAAGATCAATCGATTGCATATATAAAACATAAGTGTGAAATAGTTATAGTGAATATATATGGCCTTAAAGTAAGAAAATTAAAATAAATAATGCAATTAATGTTTTATTTTACTTACTTACTTACTTACTCACCGGCACTATCGAACCCGTAGGTTCATGGCCGCGCGGAAACAAGCTCTCCATACATCCCTATCCTGAGATAATGCTTTCCAATCATTCCCTGTATAATCTACTTCCCTCAAATCATAGTTAATGCTATTCTCCCACCTCATTCTTGGTCAATCAACTGGGCGTTTTCCCTCCGGTTTTCCTACAAGAAGCTTCCATGCAAGTCTTTCATTCCCCATACGTGCAACATGTCCTGCCCATCGCAGTCTACGAGACTTAACTGTTCGCATTATATCTGGCTTCCTATAAAGACCATGTAGTTCATTGTTCTGTAGTATTCTCAATTCACCTGTCTGTTCATCTCTCTTTGGTCCAAAAATTTTCCTAAGTACTTTATTCTCGAATACTCGTAATCTTCTTTCCTCCCTTAATGTAAGAGTCCGTGTTTCGCACCCATATAATATAATTTTTTTAATTATTTTTTTCTCAACTTATCTCATGGATTCATAATAGTTTAGGATTTGCGCACTTACAGAGTATAATTTCAACTCTGCATAAAGCAAAATAACGAATGTTATTTATTGATAAGTGTTTTCTTTATTAAGTTAAAAAATGTTTTACATCACAGAAAATTTTCCTGGGAAAACTAAAATAATCTTTAATCTTTTATAATATTGTTAATTCAGCCAAGAGTGTATCCGTGATTTATACAAAATTAATTATATACTTAGAGCAGTGGTATCCTCATTTTTGAAAATGAAGATGAAGACACTAGGGTTGGTCTTTGAAGGTGGATATTGACCACATGTGGAAGATGTAACAGGAATCTTTCAAAACCTTAATATCTAAGAAAATTATACAATTATTCAAACTTTTTAAGGATTGTAGTTATATGTATGTCAATTTAAAATAAATAATTAGTAGATAAAAAGGGAGACGATAGGGAAATATTAAGTTCCAACTCAGTTACTTACGTTTAATGAAGCTAATAAATAGAGTATCTCTAAATAATTTAACAAGCAATGCGGCGTTTTCTTATGTAAATAGTCTATCTAAATGTGTGCATTAAGCTATTTAATGTACGGGTATATGATCAGGTGCCGGTCATGGGTTTGACATCTAACTGGTGGGCGATGTCTTCTAGTGACTTTATAAGATTTGTATGATACCGGATTCCTCCTTGTTTATCCACCTGCTTCATGAAGGCACGTTCCGGGTCTCCGGGTACCAGCACAGGTTTCTTAGGGTCTACTGGCTCCATGCTGCGCAGCGCGTTCATCAGATTGCTCATCCTCTCGTTGAAACCGGGTGCGAAGCAGTCGGGATTGATCACCACGAAGCAATGACCCAGGTTAGCAGGTCTAGTGTCTTCCGAGTTATACTTCTTGATGTACGGTCCGTAGTTTGCACCTCCCAGAATTCCGCATAGCGTCTCCACCATGAGAGCTAATCCATAGCCTTTGTAACCCGATGTGGGTTCCAAACCTCCCAATGGTAACAGGCTTCCTTGTTCCATAGCAACCTTAGGGTCTGTAGTGGGGTTTCCATTGCCGTCCAGGGCCCAACCTTCAGGAATTGGTTCTCCCTTCCTCAATTGCATCTCAATCTGCACATAAATACCCCAATACTATCAATTTATTATTAAAAGTATTGCAATAAACTACAACATGGAAATCTCAACACAAAAATCTAAAGTCATGGCTTTCCTAGGAAAAGACCCAGTTCGCAGTAAAATTGTTATTAATAATAAAATATTAGAACAGACCAACACATTTAACTTTCTCGGATACCAAGTTACATACGAAGAAGAAAAAGATTTTAGTCAAAAAATTATAAAATTTAACAGAGTAACAGGAATTATAAATAATATTTTCAAGCCAAACACAGTACAGCAACACACACGAACTAGAATTTATAAAAC
This sequence comes from Diploptera punctata, assembly GCA_030220185.1. NCBI lineage: Eukaryota > Metazoa > Arthropoda > Insecta > Blattodea > Blaberidae > Diploptera > Diploptera punctata. The sequence continues at coordinate 361,911 of JASPKZ010000012.1, forward strand.
ACTGGCCAGACCCATATTATGTTACGGCAGTGAGGCCTGGACAATTCGCAGTGTAGATGAACAAAGACTAACTGCGGCAGAAATGAAATTTATGAGACGTACTGCGGACTATTCAAGGACAGACCATAAAAGGAATTCTGAGATTCTCAAAGAATTACACACAGAATCAGTCATGGAATATGTACAAAAATACAGAAACGACTGGAAATCTCGCGTAAGAAGAATGAGCAGAACAAGAATACCACGTCAGATCTTAAATTACCAGCCACCAGGCAAGAGATCTTTGGGCAGACCCTTCAAACGTTGGATTGAGACCGTAACAGACCACTAGGTCTATCACATGAAAGGAAGAAGGAGAAGAAGAAGAAGAAGAAGAAGAAGAATAAAGGCGATTCAAATATGGGACAACGAAAGTCGTAATTATAAATATATAAGAAATAATTATTTATTTTTTTCCATGGCGCTACAGGCCTAGAAGGCCCTTGACTTACCATCCGGCTGCTGGCATCACATCCACATGTGTTAATTACAGAGGTAAATGATCATGCAACCAGTGTTTGGGATGACAAGCCGAGGTCCAGTTTTATTCAAACCCGATGTTTCACCTACTGCTGCGGTAGACATCTTCAGGAAATTCTGCGTGCCTTCTGTGAATTCCTCAACAGTCACCTGAAGTGTCTACCACAGCAGTAGAGTTTAAATAAAACTGCCCGGAAGACCAACTTAAGAGTCATTTGGAATAGTTTTCCTATAAAAAAATCCTGGCGCGACAGGCCTAGAAGACCCCTAGCCTACCAGCCGGCTGCTTGCCTCACATCCACATGTATCAATCACAGAGGTAGATGATCATCCAGCCAGTGTAGGGGTGACATGTGGTCAGCATGTTGAGTCCCCCAGCATCTATAGCTGGTTTTCTTAACCTGGAGCCGCTACTTATTATAGCTATCCAAATGCCTCACGATGCTGGGTGGGCACCGGTCCCATACTGGCCGAAATACCATGAGAAAATTGCTTCCCCCATGGAGACTCGAACCAGCGCAAGTCCCGTAGCTCTGCGCCAAGGCTTCTTGCCTTAACCACTCGACTACGGTGCGGGACCAAAAAAAAAGGCTGTACCTAAATTCAAGAATAAAATAAGCACCCCTATTGTTCTCTACTGGTTTATGCTGTAATCCATTGCCAATAATACGTGAGCAAGCAGTTAATATCGGTGCTATATTTCAGTACCTGTATCCAATTTCTCTATGTTATTAACTAACAAAACCACAGAAAGTTTCTCTATGTAACAAAACAGTTGGAGTTGTTGATTTTAGATGTAAATTATTCCAGTATTCCTCATCTTCCTGCTGGAACTATTAGTTACCTTGCCTAGAGATGCAGACGTGGTGGCCATGTCTAGTATAAAACTGTCACCTTTTATTCCTGGAGCAGCCATAGCTATCGGGTTCGTACCCAAAGCAGCCATCTTCGCTCGCGTAGGAGACATTAAAGGCGGTGCATTCGTGAAAGCCATCGCCTAAAATTGACATATTAAAATATCATATTAATAAACTGTTGTAAGTTACATAACATCCACGTACACACAAAGGCAAATAAAGTCCGTCACTCAGGAATTGCGTAAACTAAGCGAATTCGTCAGCAGTGCCTGCATAGTTTGTTTAAGTTTTGAGGTGCCAACGGCTACCATTTGGGTCAATAATACATATAGTGCAGCATAAGTCAGTTAACCGAAAATGCAAATATATTATTTTCTGAAGCTTACAACATCTATACAAAAACTATTGCCGGACCAACGGACATGTGCCCCCCTTAGCGCTGCAGTCGTTCTTAGAAAAGTTAACGCCTATACTCACTCCATTCCACACGCTTCCCTCCCACCACGTCAAACAGCAGCCAGGATAACTTTCCGAGTAGGAATGTTGCCAGACTTCCCCAAAACAGTATCATGGATCTTGAATGCTCATTAACGTAAAATTAATTAATACTTCTTCATGTTTAAGTAGGTCTAATGACGCTGATTGACTTTTATTATTTGCTTAGTAATATTTATTAAGTTATGTAGGTAGAAAATAACACTATGAAGTTTATTTTAATTTGTGTTGAGTTGTTTTTGACTCACTCATACTTCTTAACTCCCAAGCAGACTCGAGTTTCTTCACTCCATTTGTGACATTCTCAATGCTGTATCACGTTCACAACTGACGTCCAACGGCCTCCTCTCTTGCAGACTAACCTCAGAGGGGATTGATTTGGAAGTTCGTCGGTCAGCCATCAAATGGCGCTGAGGTCAGACTGCAGGAGAGGAGGCCGTTGGACGACAGTTGTGAACGTGATACAGCATTGAGGATGTCACAAATGCGGTGAAGAAACTCGAATCTGCGAGGGAGTTAAGAAGTATGAGGTGAATCAAAAACAACTCGACACAAATTAGTAATATTTCTTTCACCACTCCGTGCTACAGTGTCCATGTTGAGTTGACAACACTGGACTGCAAATGCAAATAACGTGTTCCGCAAGAGGGCTCAAAATTGTGAGTAGTGGGAGAGGCGAAAGAAAAGAGAGAGATAGGGATGAAGGGCAGGAAATGATTTACCGAGGCAGAAAAGGAATTAATGTTTAGTTCGCATATCTTATGGGGGCACAGCTCCGTTGGTCAGACAATATTAATTCCATCGGTTTAATATTGTCACAACCTTCTTTATGTAGAATGTTGTTTTGTAAGTCATCGTGTTGTCAGCACTGATAAGAATAAGTTAAGTTTCTGAACATGCAACCATGCGCAGTAGATAACTGACTTATGCCACACCTTGTATTTAGACTTATTGGTTATGATGAGAAAATTCCCATATATTCCAATTCAAATTTCACCTTCTAAAAAATAAAACTTTATGAATACAGTTCATAACTATGGATGTACACGGGAATTAGTGTCGTAGACTGAAGTTTTATAAAACATTGGCAGTTTCTGCATTACTTTATGGGAGCGAAACTTGGGCAATGACCAAAAAATTGCAAAGTAGAACAAAGCGCAGAAATGAACTTCCCTAGAAGAACAAAGGCTGCACAAGATTGGATCGGATAAGGAATGAAGATATAAGAACAGAGTTAAATATATATCCATTGGATGAGAAAATCAGAGAATATAGAGAGAAATGGTTTACACATGTGGAAAGAATGACTGTATCAAGATTACCAAAAGCAGCATTTAACTACAAGCCAAGAGGTTGAAGGAATGTAGGAAGGCCAGTGAAAAGATGGACAGAACAAATGTGAGGCGGAATAGGCAATTTGCCTAGCCCGTGAAGTGAAGAAGAAGAAGAAGAAGAAGAAGAAGGTGTAGAGGGGAAGAGAAAAGATTTTTCTTTTTGATAAAAGAAGAGCTGAGGCTAAAGTTCCTACTACCAGTGACACCAGCTTACCAGGACCTCCTGCAAGAACTCCACGAGAAAAAACGGAAAATATGGGAAGAATTCTATATTACTGACGCCATGACAAATCGTGAATGGACTCAGGGAGGATACGAATTGCGCCACACAGTGACCAGACTAGCTGTGCATGGATTTCACCACAAGCTGTGCAGCAATCAGAGATTCCACGAGCCCAGCCCAGACTGCTTGTGTGCAAGATGTAGCGAACAGTGCGAGAAATATCATGTGTTAAACTGTAGGATCAGATCAGAAACATTGGTGAAACTCTGCAGTGACTGAGAAGAATCTTCTTTGCACGTTGTGCGCATTTCTTATTTTATTAAAAGCTGCATTCGCTGCTAAGAGTTCTGGAATAACAGCACTATGTTCTCTGATGGCCCCAGGTGTGGGGGCAGGTGGTCCGATAGAAGCGGCTTTTTTAAGCTAAATCTGAAAATTTGTTTTGTTCCGGCACTGTCGGTATCTCAGCCAAACCTTTACATGGGCTGTCCAATGGATTTGTTTACATTTTTCTATTTTCTTTGGATCTGCGGCCATTGGATCTGGTTAAGTGGACAGTTTGAATTCATCTCCTGTAAAAATGCACGAGGTCTAAATGTCCATTGGCATATTCTTGATTTGCTGGTACATAAACCTGTGATGAAGTTAAATTTTTCCAAGCAGTTCGTGGTCATGTCCAGCGCAGCTTCCATGGAAGTAAGAAAATCCATTCATAGTTATTCTGCCCGAGTGCAGATCTTTCACTGTAATCATAGCGTTTTCATGCTATGCTTTGCAGCTTTACTAGGAGATTATAGGTGTGGTAGCTTCCCGTTGCTTTCCACACCGGTGAAGGGTAATGATGATAATGATAGGGATGAAGATGATGATGATGACCGGATGATTTTCGGGGACCGTTGGACCCTAAGCTTCCTGACATTTGTCTTAAAGGTGAGGAAAAACTCCGAAAAAACCTCATCCAGGAGCCTGTCCCGACTGGGAATCTAATCCAGGCCCACTACCTCGAGATCACAGCGGTGGACAATAAGAAGATAATTCGGGATAATTGAAGAAGGAGCCTCGAATTTTCGAGACAATTTTAGTGAATTTAGAGCCAGGGCGGAAATTTATCCCCCTGACGTAATCTTAAAATTTGACAAGAATGTTTTCAAGTGCACGGGGCTCTACATCCACATGGTCACTTTCCCTTCCTCCGTCATTGTGGTCAACCCAAGACTTAGTTCGAAGGCAAACAACTATTGCACCGAAACACCAACAGTAGACTAGATAAAGGCTCGACGATAACTCTATGTAGTTCAAGTTATTATCGCAGTGACCAAACCACTACCATTTGTACAAAACACGAAACTGAAGGCAAATTTCGCTTATGATTGTCTGCCAGAGCCTCACCCGATATTATGTCGTAATACCTTGACTTACTTACTTACTCACTGGCACTATCGAACCCGTAGGTTCATGGCCGCGCGGACATAAGCTCTACATACATCCCTATCCTGAGCTAATGCTTTCCAATCATTCCCTGTATAATCTACTTCCCTCAAATCATAGTTAATGTTGTTCTCCCACCTCATTCTTGGTCTACCAACTGGGCGTTTTCCCTCTGGCTTTCCTACAAGAAGCTTCCATGCACGTCTTTCATTCCCCATACGTGCAACATGTCCTGCCCATCGCAGTCTACGAGACTTAACTGTTCTTATTATATCTGGCTTCCTATAAAGACCATGTAGTTCATTGTTAAGTAGTTTAATACCTTGACACGACACCAAATACTATATCATCAATTGGACGGCATTGTGCATCAACCGGCTATGCGATATAATGTAAGTTTCGAGAAAAACAGGTTTAAAGTTTAAGTCAATCTTCACTATTTATTTATTTATTTTTTCCAATGCTCCAGATTGTCATCTCGACATTTCCGGTTATCTCTCCTGGCATGGCGTACTTGTAACCCACTGGTAACCAGCCTGGAAGGCTGGGTTACGCTACCCCGATGATATGAGAGTTGATGATGATGGTAATGATGCGCCAGGAGAGACCTTAAACTAAACTTAATTTAATGACATGAATATGATAATGATGGCCAGATTGTGTTCAAGGGCCGTTTGGGCTTTAAAGTTTCTTGACATGTATCTTACAGGTGCGGAAAAACCCCGAAAAAAAAACCTCACCTAGGAAACTTGTCCCGACCGAGGATCGAACCCGGGCCCGCTGCGTGACAAGGCAGCACGCATATAAGAGCGTGAACAATTGGCGCTTAGCTACATGACGCAAAATTTAGAAGAACTGGTTTCATAGCAGTTTGTTGCAAAACATAGAATCTCTGATAGGATTGATGGCGATTACATTTTTCTTGAATAATAAAGCTATATTTAATGATTTGGTGCTAAAAGCGGGCATCAAAATATAATTTTTAAAATGGCGCTTAGCCGGTTGATGCATAGCATGGTCCAATTGGAGTAGTACTAACATAAGGTAGTTGGCCGGAACCGAAGCGCTGGCACAGACGCATCAACCCTTGAAGCACAAGTTGCCATGTCTGCACAATTCATAATTTCAATAATGAATCCTAGCAGGAATTCGATTTCTGAGGCCAGCTTATTTAAAAATGTCGGACTGTAGTGAAAACAAATCATACACAATCCTAAATTATTACCTATTTGAATATTGTTGATAATTAATAATCACATATAGGAATGAGATGCACAAAGAAATTAAACAAAGGTTCAATTCTGGAAATGCGTGCTATTATGCATTGCAGAGACTTTTGATGTCCCAACTCCTTTCAAAAAACGTTAAGCTGAAAATATATAAAACTAGTATTCTACCAGTTATATTATATGGGTGCGAAACATGGACTCTTACTTCAAGGGAGGAAAGGAGATTACGAGTATTTGAGAATAAAGTTCTTAGGAAAATGTTTGGACCAAAGAGAGATGAAGACAGGTGAATGGAGAAGACTACATAACAATGAACTACATGGTCTTTATAGGAAGCCAGATATAATAACAGTTAAGTCTCGTAGACTGCGATGGGCAGGACATGTTGCACGTATGGAGAATGGAAGACGTGCATGGAAACTTCTTGTAGGAAAGCCAGAAGGAAAACGCCCAGTTGGTAGACCAAGAATGAGGTGGGAGAACAACATTAACTATGATTTGAGGGAAGTAGATTATACAGGGAATGATTGGAAAGCATTAGCTCAGGATAGGGATGTATGGAGAGCTTATGTTCGCGCGGCCATGAACCTACGGGTTCGATAGAGCCAGTGAGTAAGTAAGTAAGTAATTTCACACAAATTTAAGTAATACCAACCGATTAATTCTTCCATGTTTATCAGAAATAAACAAGTAAATTTAAATAATGTATGTTATAGGATATATTGCCAATTTAAGTATTAATTAAACTGTATAGTGTACATTGCGACGAAGCAAACACGGCTGTCCTGGAGTAAAATTTTAATTACGAGTTTCAGGTAAACCCCCCACCTCTAATTGTCGGATCTAGCTCATTTTTGGATAATACCTTCCTCGGTTTATTCTAAAAGAATATGAGTTTCGTTGTGAAACATCGAAAATTGTGACCCCTCGCTCTAGAGCAATTTTTAAATATTCACTTCAGGTGAACTCCTACACCTAATGGTTTTAGAGAGTCCAATTCTGAACCTAAACCATCCAGGGACCCACTCAAACACACACACAAATTTCAGGTCCGATCGTTTACGAGGATTCAGTGACATTTTAATTTTTTTATTTTTAATTTGAGTTGTATTTTGACTCACCTCATATTTCTTGATTTTTATGCAGACCCAAGCTTCGTCACTGCCTTTGTGGCATTTTCGATACACATGTATATATATCATTCTTCTGTACGTGTGTATCGATATATATATATATATATATATATATATATATATATATAAAACACTAAGCGCGACAGGCTTAGTAGGCCCTTGGCTGACCAGTCGGCTGCTGGCCTCACATCTACATGTGTTAATCACAGAGGTAGACGATCATCTAGCCAGAACATATATATATATATATATGGTATGATAAGAAAAATAAATGCCTGGACGGGATTCGAACCCGGATCTCTGAGTCTGTACCTCAGCGTGATATCCATTACACCACCAGGCGAATCCAATCCAAACACTTATTTTTCTTATATATGTATAATACATATATAAGAAAAATAAGTGTTTGAATATGTATTATACATATATAAGAAAAATAAGTGTTTAAAATGGATTCGCCTGGTGGTGTAATGGATATCACGCTGAGGTACAGACTCAGAGATCCGGGTTCGAATCCCGTCCAGGCATTTATTTTTTTTATCATACCATATTAAGCTTGCATTGCTCAATGTTAAAGATTTAATTATAACATATATATATATATATATATTATTGGTCTCGGTCAGTTTTGGTGTCTTAGAAAAATCGGAGATTTGTAAAAAAAAAATTCAAAAATATTTTCATGACAACAGTCTCAATAACTTCGTTCCTTCGGAATCGGCTAAATGGGAAGATTCCAGAGGCTAAATGTCGTTCGGCAGCACTGGGAAGCGCTAGTGTACAGCTGTTTGTATTCACACTGAAATGTTTTATAGACCATTTACTGTCCATATGGAGGATGTTATGCACCAATGGGATGAAGAAAGGTTTGACCTACTGAGCAATATCTCGTTTCAAGAGTATTTTTTTAATGTGTACATTGCAGCTACGTGGCAGATTACAATGATATTTAAATAGCCCTCGAGGCACTACCACAAATCTGTATTTTTGACTTTGTTATTTTCTAACCCATCTTGAAATTTTACATATATAAACACATTAAAATTATTTTCTGGCTAATTTGGATAAAACAAAAGGGGTTATACTTAAATTAATATTGGGAAGTAAACATTGTGAGGTTATATCATTAATAGTGAGTGGAGAACATATTTTTAGCGACTCACCTCATATAATTTAAAATTTCTTTGATACCGGCGGTTTCAGACAATATCTTGTCCCTCTTCAGTCATGGCTTCCACTGATGAAATTCTCTGGTTATTGATTTCTCTAAGGACATCACCTCTTGTGCTGCCATATTTCGATATTCCGGTGGATAAAAATTTTATTACAAAGTTTATAATCCCAACGAAAGATGGCAGCACAAGTGGTGATGTCCTTAGAGAAATCAACAACCACAGAATTTCATCAGTGGAAGTCATGACTGAAGAAGGGCATGATATTGTCTGAAACCGCCGGTATCAAAGAAATTTGAAATTATATGAGGTGAGTCGTTAAATATATGTTCTCCACTCACTATTAAAAGAAAAGGGGTTCTATTTTTTGTTGGCGTTTTTCTTATGCTAGCTATTTAAACTTTTAAATTATAAATTAGTACCTTCTTCTCTGCCTTTCTCAACTATTAGCTGTATAATTTTTAAAGAGGTCTTTCGAAAGCAATGTTTCAATTTCTGTATAGTTAGTAAATAGTTGAGGAAGGCAATAATTTATCATTTAAAAGCTTTATATAGTAAAACACTTCAACGGAGATTCAAAATGTGTTTAAAAGATCATGATCCTATGCTAAAGTCAGAAGAAAATGGTCACTTACCACCATATTATGTTCTAAAGCTCTACTGCAGTACCACATGGCAATTCCAAAATTATTGGAACCTGAAAACCACGTTTATTTCATTTTGAGTTACATAAAACACGTAAAAATGTAATAAATATAGAGGTTATCACAAAGAAGAAGTCCCTGAATATTTCAAGCCAAGTAATTTTGTTAGCGTTTAGGTTTAATACAAATTTATCTTAATGTGTGCATTTTGTCAAAATGAAGTGGCCGCACTCCTGTACAGTGAATATATTCTATGTATTTTATTATTAATTTCATATATCTCAATGATGTATAAATCATATTTGAAGAATACAATTATACGCCCAGACTGATACTCGAACCCAGGACCTTTGACTTTCCGGGCCAATGCTCTACCGACTGAGCTACCGGGGCGATTTACAATCTAAACGCAAATTTTTTTCTGATATACGTTGTAAATTCCCGCGGACCAAATGCTATCAAACCATCATTCAGATGTATGAAATGAATAATAAAAAACATCGAAAGAAGCTGTAGTGGTTTATAATGTAATATAAAACGTGCCAAATAAATGTCTTCTTAATAAGGAAGCCGCCATTTGCAAAGATAGGAACGAAGGTTTCATAGCATTTGGTGCGCGGGAATTTACAACGTACATTTAGCTCGGAACATGCAGTGCTCTTCCAATTTATCTATAGATATCAGGATACTTCAGATCGAGGTCCAACAATGTGTAAAATTGCCATGCCCGAGTAATACCGAAAACACCCGAACGAATTTTAGGTTAGAAGACAACGGCCACTTTCATTTTGACCAAGTGTACAACAGACGGAAAGCAATTAAAGCAGGTAAGTAAAAACAGCTCTTGGACTTCTTCTTGATAATAAATCAGTTTAAGTAAATTACGTAAAACAATTACCCTTAGCCACAACCCACCCAATCCCAGCTTTCTTCGCCTTTTGTATTGCTAGTTCCACGCAAAAATTTGCCACTACGGGGCCCAGTCCATTATTTCCATCGACCCAAGCGGTGGACGCTGTTTCTCGAAGTATACTGGGCCTTGCATTCGCATCACAGGATTTCCTCATTATTTCCTTTACAAAATGTTCTGTAAAATTAACCAAAAGTAAATAAATATATACAACATTATGTAATATCTAATTTCAAGCAGAAAATCAAGAAAAAGTCACGTCGAATTGTCCGACTTCGGATTTTGAACTCGGAACTACCCCAACAAGAGTATTATCAAGATTGGCTTTATATTTGAGAATATAAATTTTATTAGTATTTCAATTGGACAAATTAATGTTAGACTTGATGTTCAGTTTGGTAACGGATAAATTATAGGTAATTAAAATCTGGTAAACATTTCTAATTTTACCATTAAAGCTAATCCAGACGTTGAAAACAAGTTTTGTAGACTATTTAACTCATGCCCCAAATGGGAGTCAATGACCAATCACATTTCAATGATTTTTTTATTTACAACCAATCACAGTCGTGTTTCGCTTAGAACTGATCAACCAAAGTTTATCATAAGTAATGCCACGAGTGATATCCAAATTATCGATAAATTCGCGACTCACGAAGTGAGGAGTGGATTTATCTAGAGAATTTGGAAATCAAGAGTGGCATTTGTTAGGACTATTTAACGAATAAAATTAAGCTGTTTACTCACAAATCATTATTTAACTATAGTTATTTTAAAATATTTATATATTTAATGTAAACGGCGATGTTTGAAAACAAATGAGAAACGATAGGTTCGCTTCATCTGCTTCTTTTGTTTATCACTGCAACCAGATCATACTATTTATTGCCAAAGGAACGCAATATTGTAAGAATGCTCTCTAGTGGAGAAAAAAATGAAACACATCAAACTGTATTATTAATTCATTTCTGATGTCGTATGATGTAAATACGACAATTATATTTTTCTGGATTGTTACCTGGGAAAAAATACATTTAAGAAAGTGCAAACAGTGGTTTCTTTTTTTGGTGGTATAATAAATTGCTACAAATGTTTTTATATTAACTCCCGCATGCGGCATGTGTTGACATTCATGCACTATATATACAATCTGGTAGCCGTATTTCTCATAGGCTCAGTCACTGCAAAATAATGGTCAGACCTGTTCAGAATATTAAAAAGGAGGAGCTTTGTTTAATATGGTAATTATAACACTGATAAATATTTCGTGAAACACGACTCTGATTGGTTGTAAAACAGAAATCATTGAAACGTGATTGGTCATTGACTCCCATTTGGGGCATGAGTTAAATAGTTAATAAAGAAAGCACCTCCTTTTTAACATTCTGAATAAGTCATAGCATTATTTTGCAGTGACCGACTGCATAAGAAATATGGCTACCAGATTGTAGTGCATGAATGTCAACAGAAAGCGCATGCGAGAGATAATATAAACACATTTGTAACAATTGATTATACAAAAAAAAAAACACTGTTTGCACTTTCTTAAACGAATTATTTTCCAGGAATTGACGTTCCAGAAAAATGTAATTGACATATTTACAATAAGACATCAGAAATTAATTAATACCTATAACGTTGGTTATAAATGTCACCACTAGAGTGTATTCTTACAATATTGCATTTCTTTGGCATTACATAATATGATCGGGTTGTAGTGATGAACAAAAGAAGCAAATGAAGCTTACCAATCGTTTCTCATTTGTTTTCAAACATCGCCGTTTACATTAAATATATAAATATTTAAAAATAACTATAGTTAAATAATGATTTGTGAGTAAACAGCTTAATTTTATTCGTTAAATAGTCCTAACAAATGCCACTCTTGATTTCCAAATTCTCTAGATAAATTCACTCCTCACTTCGTGAGTCGTGAATTTATCGATAATTTGGAAATCACTCGTGGCGTTACTTATGATAAGAATTACGAATGCCATTTTTTGTTAATGTTACGTTTATATTTTCCCAACATAGAGAACTTACGTATTGACCTTCAGAAAAACGGCGTTGTAAACACATCGTGAAATATTCACATAATAATGCATAGAAACTTAGAATTCAGCTATAAGAAAATACAAAATTTTCAATGTCACCAGTTTGCCACTTCGACATTTCTGGTATTATCTTCTGGTAGTCGGCCGCGGTGGACTAGTGGTTATGCTCCTTGCCTCTGGTCCCAAGGGTCGCGGGTTCAAACCCGGCCTGGATCGATGGATTTTTAGGACGGAAAAATCCAAGGAGCAAGTCCTCCGGGAGGGACTTTAAGCCGTGGGTCCGAGTCTGAAGATTTTCAGGCTCGTAAAAAATCCTTAAGCCTGAATGAAAAGGCCTCTAAGCAAAATTTACCGAATTTTCCCGTCCTAGTACTACCTTGGTTTCCTAGATGTCAGTATGAGGCAGAACACTGACCACGTACCACTCAAAATGACATCTATACGAAAACAAGTGTAACTAAATTAGTATGGTTCAATTTCTTCCCTGTAGGGGGAGAGCGCCTAAATCTCTGTTAAGAGAAAATATAGGTTTACAATACAATAGGTTCCCGTTGCTTTCCATACTGGTGAAGGATGACGATGATGTTGATGATAACGATAATGATAAGGATGATGATGATGGCCATGTGATTTCGGGGACCGCTTGGGCCTTAAAGTTTTCCTGACATTTGTCTTACAGGTGAGGAAAAACCCCTATAAAAACCTCACCCAGAAAAACTGCCCCGACCGGGTTCGAACCCGGGCCCGCTACGTGACAAACTGCTCACAAATAAATAATATTCTACTGATTCATTTAGACAAGTGTAATTTAAACATATTATTCCCAGGTATCCTCTTACAGGGATTGATATGTTTTATGCGATTAAATTACTCACCAAGTCTGTTAATGCCGTGACAGAAATGTCCTCTGTAATCAGCAGCGACTAGAGATTCTGCTGTCTGTTGTGCGAAATCTTGGTTCACGCCGAGAATCTTAAAAACTTCAACACAGAAGCGCTTAACTTCTTCTACCGTAACTAAACTGCCTGGCATTTTGTCTATGTGCAATCGTGTCCGCAACAATATACACTGAAAATCATAGCCAATAAATCATGGCCCACTAGATAAGGATTCGTTATTTATTTGCCTCGATAGCCTGAAAACAGTTTATGAGTAAATTCATTTCTTTTATAAAATTGTATTTGATCACTTACTTAACCATCAGAATAAAATTTAACGGTAGATTTACAACTGGCAAAGAGAGTACATGAAGGATGTTACTAAAAGAATAGCGCAAATTTTACAGTTGAATGTATGCAATATTAGAAGCAAAAAATGACCCAGTATACATAAGCCAGGAAATGAGTTGATTTCGAAAAAGAAAAAAAAAAGAGAATAGAGACAAGCGCCACTGACATCAACTACATCGATCTAAAGTAAAGTAAAGTACAGGCCTCGGGAGGCCCTTGGGGTAGTTGGAGGTTAAGGCTCCCACTTTTTCTAGACAATCGGCACTTTATGTCAGCCGGGTTGTCAGCCCTGCGTGACGGCCGCCTTTACCCCCAGAACAAGCGTCTGGTACTCATTTCCGTTAGAGGCTGAGTCGACCCCAGGGCCATAGTGCCGCCAGAGGGTTTGGGTCGATTTAAAAATTCTGACCCCAACGGGACTTGAACCCTCGACCCTCCGGCTTGTAGCTCAGTGCCTTAACCAGTACGCTACGGCGTGCCCCACTACATCGATCTAGTTATTGCAAATTAATTCGAAATATGTATGTATGATCTAATGTCACCCACTGCACCTTACGTGTTTCAAGATATGCCCAGGGCGGTTACATGGCGTTAATGAGGTCTATTTTTATTCTACGCACCACTTCAGCAGACCACTTTACGTAGACGATGTGTTCCTGTATTGTGTACAGAGAGGAGTGTACGATGAGTATATGTTTGTGTTTGTAGTGTGTTATATGAAACATGAGAGGCACGCCATAGCATAGTGGTTAAGGCACTGCGCTATAAGCCGGAAGGTCGAGGGTTTGAGTCCCGGTGGGGCTTGAAATTTCTTCCAGGGAAACGTTGTGAAGTACCAAGGCCGCGTCCAAAAATTACCTGCTGCTTTTAACTACAATACACTAACATCTAGAGTCAAAACTCTCATTTAAACTGTAAGGAAGTAATATAACTCCTGAATTGGTAGATTGGATAATCCTCGCTACCTTCCGTTCGCCTCACTCCACTCCGCTCTTACTCAAGCAGGGACGTCCATCTGGTGTCTACAATGGTGAATTCTGGCTTCGATTTCTGTGCCTTGCAGTTAAAAGCGGCATATATATTTCCCTCCATGGTATCTTTATCTTGTCGTGGTGGAGTGGCATGCGTGCTTAATTGATCCTCAGAGCTATGTCGGCGGTAGCATTGCTGTCGATAGGGTTACCCATGCCGGACTGTTCGAAGGTGATAAGCCAGACGAAAAAGTACCTTGGGCGAAAGAGTGACGATCTTTCACCGTAAAAATACAACCGTCAAGAAATGCGGACATGGGTTCATCTGGGGTAAAAATTTCCGGAGGTCAAGTAGTCCCCCATTCGGTTCTCCGGGCGGGGACTACTTCAGGGAACCCATGTCAAAGGCTCAAACACAGGGAGATGTTCCTAGGAACATGGAATGTTAGGACTTTATTCAATAGCGGGGCACTAGAGAATATGGGTGCGAAACATGGACTCTTACTTTAAGGGAGGAAAGAAGATTACGAGTATTTGAGAATAAAGTTCTTAGGAAAATTTTTGGACCAAAGAGAGATGAACAGACAGGTGAATGGAGAAGACTACATAACAATGAACTACTTGGTCTTTATAGGAATCCAGATATAATAAGAACAGTTATGTCTCGTAGACTGCGATGGGCAGGACATGTTGCACGTATGGGGAATGAAAGACGTGCATGGAAGCTTCTTGTAGGAAAGCCGGAGGGAAAACGCCCAGTTGGTACACCAAGAATGAGGTGGGAGAACAACATTAACTATGATTTGAGGGAAGTAGATTATACAGGGAATGATTGGAAAGCATTAGCTCAGGATAGGGATGTATGGAGAGCTTATGTCCGCGCGGCCATGAACCTACGGGTTCGATAGTGCCAGTGAGTAAGTAAGTAATATATATTTTTGGACAACCCCTGGTACATCACCACACTTATCTAGGAGAAATTTCCAGGTAGGTTGACAGCTATCTTGTTAGATAGAGTGAGATAGAAAATAGCCTTCAAACAAGTATAATTAAGTGTGCCAGTTCGATTAGTTTAGTTCAGTACAGAAGAATACAAATTTTCTGTTACTTTAGGGACAGAATAATAGAATAAAATGTTTAAAAATATTAATACAAGTAGGCCTACCTTTTTGTATCAATCTTCCTCAATTAAAATTAATTTTCGTTTAAAAAACTTCGCTAATTAGTTAAAAACATGTAGGCCTTTCAAAACATTTTTTCATCTTCGGCGTATTATTTGGTACTGATGTTGGTGTATAAATTGTACAATCAGTACCAATTGACCTGCCGAAGATAAAACATGTATTGAAAGGCCTACATGATATTAGTGGGCCGCCATGTTCTCTTAGTCCTTGCCTCTAGTCCCGAGGGTCGCGGGTTCAAACCCGGCCGTGATCGATGGATTTTTAAAATGGAAAAATTCAAGGAACAAGTCCCCCGGGAGGGATTTTAATCCGTGGGTCCCGAGTTTGAAGATTTTCAGGCTCGTAAAAGAACAGCAAGACTGAATAAAAACGCTTCTGTGCAAAATTTAACCGACCTTCATGCATCCATGTAATACCTTAGTTGCCTACTAGATGTCTCATTGAGGCGATGTGCTAACCACATGTCACTCGTTGACAGCTGTAAGTAAATAATCATAACTAAATTACCTTGGTTAAGACACTCCCGTTAGAGAGCACCCATGCCCTCACGCGGGGCGTACACGCGCGCACACACACACACAATTTTAATTAATTAACGAAGTTTTTGAACGAAAATCCATTATAATTGAGGAAGACTGATATAAAAAGTACTTATATTTTAATAACATTAATACATAACCTCAAATGTGTATACATTTTTTTTGTCTAATTCCACCAGGTTGCCTTTTATGACATTTCTAGTTTTCTCCCCAAGCATTAGCGGAATTGTAATCCATTTCTTAGGTTGGGGTACCTGGAAGCCGGAGTTACGTTACCCCGATGATATCCATCCATCCATAATAATTCTGCCCGAGGGTAGGTCTTTCACTGCAATCATAGCGTTTTCATGCTATGCTTTGCAGCTTTACTAGGGAATTATAGGTGTGGTAGCTTCCCGTTGCTTTCCACACCGTGAAGGATGATGATGATAATGATGGCCGGATGATTTCCGGGGACCGTTGGGCCCTAAGCTTCCTGACATTTGTCTTACAGGTGAGGAAAAACCCCGAAAACCTCACGCAGGAGCCTGTCCCGACCGGGAATCGAACCCGGACCCGCTGGGTGACAAGGCAGCACGCTACCTCGAGACCACAGCGGGGGACCCTGATGATATGATGGGTGATAAATGATAATGAAGCGCCAGGAGAGTTCTTAACCTAAACTTAACCTAAATTCCAGACCATGGGCAACCACGGGAATAACACCCTTTAAGGAAAAATTCCTATGGTTTGACCGGGAATCGAATCCGGGACCTCATGAACTGTAGTCAGGAACGCTGACCACTTGCCCACGAGGCTGGTCACAATGAAATTTATAAATGTTGAGAATTAAACAATTTGCTATAAAACAATAATGTGATTTATTTACAATTACCCAGAGAGCTCCGATACAATAAATAATTTTAAAATCTACAAAATAATATCACAAGCTTACTGTAAGTCAGGTATGTCAAACTAGCTACTCTTTACATGTTTATTTTCGCCTCGTCCCTGCTTCCATTAGAAAATATGATCTCAATTTAATTTTGTATTTTAATTCGGAAAACAAGTCTATTTAAGTAGGTGTGACACCTGCTGCCCAAATGAGTTTGACAAACCTGTTGTAAGCCATTGTAAGGACACTTGACTAGAATCAACTGATGTCTTTAGAATATTCACGTTTGTATTAAAAATAAATAAAATTCCAGGCTGAGTCACAAAGATACCTTAATATTCTCAAATATGTTATGTTTACAATAAAACTGTTGTTTGGAGACATTTCCTTAGAGTTCCTTGGCATGACGTGTAATCGTCAGTTTTTCTAGGATTTTTTTTTATTTTATTCAATGCCCCAGGTTGCCATTTCGACATTTTTTGTGTTCTCTCCTGGCCTTGGCGTAATTGTAACCCTCTTCTGAAGTTGGGACACCTGGAAGGCGGAGTTATGCTCCCTCGATGATATGATGGGTGATGCTGATGATGCTGATGATGATGATAGTGGTGCGCCAGGAGAGTGCTTAATTTTAAACTTAATCTAAGGTGGGTATATCCAATACGTCTTCCTCCGAGGAGTGATTTTGGAAATAAACAGGATGAAAATCCTACAAATTATGATTAAGAAGAAGAAGAAGAGAATAGCAATAATGATGATGATTATTATGGCTATATGATGTTCTGGGACCGTTTGGGCCTTAATATTTCCCCTGACATTTGTCTTACCGGTGAGGAAAAACCCCGAAAAATCCTCACCCAAGGAACTTGTCCCCATTAATGCAGACAATTTTTATTTCAATAATAAGAATTGGTGCTTGAGAATGACCTCACATAAGGAGATCGAAACGTCGACGAATTCTTGAATAAACATAACTTTTTTTGAGATAACGAATTTTTATTATTAACTTAACTACTCTCAGGGGACAATAGACAGTGTTCCGCTTGTAAGTATTATAAAATAAATAGCTATAATTTCTAAACTATGCATCCAATGTTAAATAAGGTTGGTACCATGTGAAAGAGGAAGTTGGGAAGTTTTAATACATTGCTGTTGTTAGAAGAGTCACGCATGAACAGATCATTTCATAACAGAATGTTGCAAAATGTGGATGATGACGATACATTGCTAACTCGGTTCCTGTTTTTTTCTGAGAAGGTCACTGCAAACACGTACTGGATATGCTGAAGCTATACTCTTTGTCTCAACTCCCTAATGAAACAATTTTCCAGCAAGATGGGGCTCCACCATACGTTACCCAAATAGTCCGTACATTCTTAGACGAACAATTCCCTGCAAGATTGATCGGAAGAGGATGACCATACATAACTTGGCTACCAGATCACCAGATTTTGTACTGTAGGGTTTAATAAGGACCAGAATCACAGGACACCAGTACGTGATTTGGCAGACTTACAAGAAATAATTTATGCTGCTGCCGCCAATGTTACACCAAAGATGCTTTATAACACATGGGTCGTGGTTGAATATTGGTTGGACATTTCCTGTGTCACTAATGGAAGCCATATCGAGGTTTATGGAACATAAGGTAAAAAAAAATCCCAGAATTCATTCTTTGTAGCAATTGGCTTCATCTATATATTCGGATTAGTTCAGAAGTTAGTATATATCTATTTTTTTATTATGCTTATAAGAGGAACATGCGGTATAAAGAAATATTCAATATTTATAATATTAAAAGATTCCAGGTTATGTGACCGTGGTCTATAACTGTTATATAGTATAACTATAACATTCGCAGTCGAGTCTACGACAAGGGAACACCGCGTAGAAACATTCGCCACTGAAGATGCCCTCCGCAGTTGAGGGAGAAACTTCTGGAAGAAACACCAGTTACAGAACACAGCCAAATAGCACGGAATCGTTTAAGATAGGGCTATTCATAAAGAAGGAACAGACTTCAAACATTTATTTCTTTCAAACTACAAAAAACAGAAACACAATTCCAACGTTCTTGGAAAGAGAAAAGTCTGAAGTTCCGATCACGGCCGCATTGGCGCTGTTGCTTATCACGTTGACTGTTTGAATCAAAATGGCGATACGATAGGACGTTGGATTGAAAGAGGAGGAGCAGAAAATCAACTTCATCGCCAGTGGTCTCCCAGGTCATCAGACCTAACCCCGTGAGATTTTTATCTGTGTGGTTACGTAAAAGACTGTGTTTTTATCCCCACTATACCTGACACTTTTGAAAATCTGCAAGATCGAATTGTTGAAGCTGTGAATTCGATAACTAGAGACTAGCTGGTTTGTGTGTGACAAGAAATGAGCCATGTTTTGATATTTGTCGTGTAACACATGGTGCTCATGCTGAATGCATAAAATAGTGAAATTTGAACTTTTCTCTTTCCAGGAACGTTGGAATTGTGTTTCTATTTTTTTTTTTTTTTTTTTTTTTGTAATTTGGAACAAATACATATTTGAAGTCTGCTCATTCTTTCTGAATAGCCCTGTATTATGATTACCGGCCGTGAAAGCCTGCATTCCACTATTCAATATTTATACCTTTTCATTACCACCTTACCTCATGAGAGTATTAAGGTAACTTATTGACTTAGCCATGTATTGACTAGTACAAAATTAAACTTATACATCGATAAGAATTGTCGAGAGATGGGACTAGAAAATGGCGTGGATCAGACGTAGCCCTGAGCTTCAAGACGTAATGCTGCCTCGTAGGTAGGCAACCCGCTATCGTCTTGCTTATGTGAGGAGGGCGTCATACAGGTGTCTTGGCTTTTCTTGAGCGGAACTGTGGCGACCACTGACTCGTATGATGGTGGCGGACTGGGCGCGTTGTCGCTGTCCACAGTGAATATCTCGAGGGGAACCTCCGACTCTTCCTGCCAGTACTGTTCGCTCCGGCCGTCTTTGTTCATGTTGCGGTGACAGCAGTAACAGATGAGGAACACCACCAGGATCAGCCCACTCAGCATCACTCTGTATCACAACAATCAACAAGTTCAATTAATGCTCAGGGTTAATAAGTTCGAATGAGTGACAGAAATGTTATTGGAAGAGCTTCCTAGACCAGCCATGCCGTGCAATGGACGTCAATATCATACTTCGGAAAAAATTTACAACATGTGACAAGAAAAATGTTTCTAAGTTCCAACCATACTCCATGCGCATGCGCCAACAGACGCGAAGCGGTTTACACTATGGAATCACGGGATGCAGCCAAGATATACAGGATATCAGGGGTTGCCGCACACTTGGCACTTTTAAGTCACGCTTATACAGTTACCTGTTGTCTAATAATTATTTTTTTTCTATTTATTTAATTTTATACTATGTCATTAATAATTTTTTCTCGTTTTTTATATATCTTGTACATATTATATATTACATTCGTTAAATCTAGAGTAAATCAAAATACATTATAAATATTAATTGTATTGTATTTATAACATGTAATTGTTTATGTTTATTGTAATTTAGATGTAAAACTATTTTTTTTGTGTTTTTTTAAACCTGATTGAGTGGCAGACAAGGCCTTAAGGCCTTAACTCTGCCAAGTAAAATAAAGCTATTATTATTATTATTATTATTATTATTATTATTATTATTATTATTATTATTATTATTATTGTTATTATTATTATTATTATTATTATTTTATCTATCTATCTTCGGGTTTTTACAGCTGCTGACGTCTTCCCGTGCCAAACCTCCAAAGCCTACGATCTTGGGCATCTTCGATGCTTAGCCCTCTAGCTTGCATTAATGTCTTCATTCTTTCTGTCCGGCTTTGATTGATTTGGTCTTTTAGCATTTTGTTTTTTTTTAATGTGTGGGAAGTTGGCCCACAGCATAAACCCCCAACCTGGAGGGCCAGGAAAATGTTTGTCTGGGTTTTCCTCCCACCCTCTTCACCGCAAGGCAGCGTTTCTCAATTTGGCTTAGAGATAGGGTTGCCTCTTCCGGCAGATCCGCCGTGTTGAAGGATTCCTTCTGCGCCGACTCTGCCGTTGAGGTCTTCACCGTAACCCTGGCTAGGGGTCCTTATAGAATACTATCAGTCGGAGCCAACTGAACCCTGGTTTTTTAACGAGGTTGTTACTCCTCCTTTCTCATCCGGGCTTGGGACCGGCCATGGCGGAGTTTATTATTATTATTATTATTATTATTATTATTATTATTATTATTATTATTATTATTATTATTATTATATACACGATATTTGAACTGGCGTCGCCAACGAACCTAAAAGCTAACCTAACGCAATTTACTCTAACCTGTGAAAGACCAATCTAAAAGCTAACCTAACCTAACGCAATTTATGTACTCTAACATGTGAAAGAATACACGCCGATTTTAAGTAGTGTAAGTTAATTAGTCTACCAAAATCTGTTTTGGAATGGAAACCTGAGGGAAGACGACGTACAGGAAGACCTAAAACCTCCTGGAGTCAGGGAAAACATTTATACATGAAGGAGAAACATGTACAACGAGGAGATTGGATGGACCGACAAAATTGGCTATTAGGAATCGGACGATGTCAAAGACATTAATCAACCGGTGATCTATCTATGTTAATTAGTACAAACTCTATGTTGGTTGCACTGGTACACAGAATATTATGTTAAAATCAATATGGCTGCCACGTCTTCACGTTGTTCAATTCGTGAAAAAAAAAATTCAAATAATCGTTAGAAAATATGTAAAAATCATTGTAAATGTAGGGAAATAATTTGATAAACAAAACCCTAAGAATAAAATTTGACAGGAGTTTGTGAAGGAATTAAAAAACTCGCGTCACATGTTGTAAAGTTTAGCGCAAACTTTTATTACAATAGTTTGGCAGCTTAATGTTCGGCTTCAGCCTCTCCTTTGTTAGGAATTGTTAGACCAAGTTAATTTAGTTACTTTTATTTCCCTTAGATGTCATGAATGGTATACTGTCAACAAACTGACTCAATGAGACATCTAGCAGGCAACTAAGGTGAAAAAGTTAAGGTAAATTTTGCTTAGAGGCCTCTTTATTCAGGCTTATGGATTTTTTACGAGCCTGGAAATCTTCAGACTAGGGATTCACGGCTTGAATTCCCTCGCGAAGGACTTGCTCCTTGGATTTTTCCATCCTAAAAAATATTAATCGATCCCAGTCGGGTTTGAACCCGTCACCCTCGAGACCAGAGGGAAAAAGTATAAACACTAGTCCACCGCGGTCGATAATCTCATTAGAATCATAATTTGAATTAAAATAATTCAACGTAAAAAAAAAATATTTTTGGTTATTTGTTTATAAATTTGAATTATTATACCTGTATTCATGCGTAATAAATGAGTTTTTTTATCATTATTAGAGTATAAAAATTATATAAAATCAAATAAAAAATGTAGAAATCCTTCAAGAACTTAATGCGTCACCAATACTGGACTACATCTCCAGATATCAGCTAAACTGGAAGGAACATGTCTCAAGAATGGCTAGATCCAGGATCCCCAAGGCAATAATGAACTACTGTCCAAATGGGAAACGGTCACTTGGTCGACCTATGAAAAGATGGCACGAAAACCGCTTTCTCAGGCCGTAACAGTTCTTCTAGGACTAATACCTGGCAGGATGATGATTATGATGATAAAATCAAATATCAAGAAATTATAAATAATTTAAATATATTTGTAAGATACAAAAAAATAGATGGATATAAACATAAATGGAAGGCGCATTTGGAAAGAATGGACAATAGCAGGATATCGAAAATAATTATGTCATATACGCCAAGATCGGAATTCTGGAAAACCAAGTCTTTGACCCTGAACCCTGAAAGGAAGAAGAAAAAGTATTTAAGTTGTACAGTTCTTCAGCAAAGAATGTTTTTCATAAGTAATGCCACGAGTGATTTCCAATTTATCTAGAGGATTTGGAAATCAACAGTGCATTTGTTAGGACTATTTAACGAATAAAATTAAGCTGTTTACTCTAAAATCATTATTTAAATACAGGTATTTTAGAATATTTATATATTTAATGTAAACGGCGATGTTTGGAAACAAATTATGTTTCATTTGTTCATAACTGCAACTTGATAATACTATTTATTGTCAAATTGGATCGCAGTATTGTAAGAATGTACCCTAGTGGAGAAAAAATGAAACACATCAAACTGTAGGCCTACATTAATCAACATTACAGCAAATTAATTGTTTTTGGAAACAACTCAGTAAAATCAGTATTTAAAATCACAATTATTGAAAACACAATTAAAAAATGTGTAGCTCGAAGGAATCTGTTCATTGTTTGCTATACTCAACGCATTTGTTAGAGAGTCAGTCACTGCAAAATAATGCTCTGACCTGTTCAGAATATTAAAAAGGAGGAGCTTTATTTATTCTGGTGATAAAAATTCGATAATTATCGAGGTGAAACACGATTGCGATTGGTTATAAAACAAAATTCATTGAAACGTGATTGGCCATTGACTACCATTTGGGGCATGAGTTACATAGTGCTTAAAAATAAAACTATGTGAACTAACTCAGTACTTTGAAAGTTGAGTAGGTCAGAATAAAAATCAATACTTAAGTATGAGAGATTTCGAAGGAAATTAAACAAAGAAAGTGAAAATGGATTGGACATATTTTGAATGGGGTAAATGGAAAAAACTGGAATCCCCAAGAAATGTCCAGAAAAAGAGGAAGACCCAGAATTACCTTCTGAAGCACTGTGAGAAGAAAAGCTGAGCGAGTGGGGAAGATGCTGGGAAGGAATAGAATTTGTTGGCGATATGTCGAGGATGCCCTATGCTCCTTGGAGGGTAACATCTTACCTTTAAAATAAAACTACGAGTATGTACTTGCAAAGTTGAGAAGGTCACAGTAAAAATCAATACTTGAGGTAGAAACAAGTAAAAAACAGTTTTCGCATATGGTGTATTGTACATAAATTACAACACCCCTAATGCTTGTATCGATAATAATAATAATAATAATAATAATAATAATAATAATAATAATAATAATAATAATAATAATAATAATAATAATAATAATAATAATAATAATTTTTATTATTCCGGCTTTTACAATGAATATACATTTTTCCGGTACCCATGTTCACATTTAACTACACATTTGTTTCAACACATTTTTCCATTCCTGTCTGTTCATCCATATATCTTCTTCTATTTCCCATTCCCTCTTAGTTTCATTGATTCCCTGAATCCACGTAATAGTTGGTCTACCCTTCTTTTTCCTTCCCTGTGGTTCCCAATCCATGATTATTTTAGGTAGTCTTCCTTCTTCCATTCTTCTAATGTGTCCGTACCAATTTAACTGTTTCTTCTTTATAAAATCTAATATTGAACATTGTACCTGCATTTTTTTCTTTTATAGGCCTATATGAATTTCTGATTTTATCCTGCCTGGATATTCTTGCAGCACGTCTCCAGTAGTCCATTTCAGTGGCGAGCATTTTTTTTTTCATTTGTGCATTTAAAGCCCACACATAATAATAATAATAATAATAATAATAATAATAATAATAATAATAATAATAATAATAATAATAATAATAATAATAACAAATAGTCCCTAGAGTATTTTAACTTTTATGTCTGTATGTACACACACACTGTATGTCAATAAAGCGCCGGTAATCCTAGCCGTTTAAATATTGCAACTAAACCAAACTTGCTTTCTTTGTAGAAGTCAATGTTACGAAATAAGAGACCTAGCTTTTTTTTTAAATAAACGTATTTTTTTGTTTAGGTTTTCCCTGTTTTATTTATTCTATTTATTTACTTATTTTACCTGATGGAGTTAAGACCGTAAGGTCTTCTCTTCCACTTCACCAGGTTAAATTATACATACAATAACGATACATAATATATATATATATATATATATATATATAGACTACACAATATAAATTTGACAACGATAAGAAAGAAAAAAAAAAGAAGAAGAAGAACAGATATAATAAGAACAGTTAAGTCTCGTAGACTGCGATGGGCAGGACATGTTGCACGTATGGGGAATGAAAGACTTGCATGGAGGCTTCTTGTAGGAAAGCCAGAGGGAAAACGCCCAGTTGGTAGACCAAGAATGAGGTGGGAGAATAACATTAACTATGATTTGAGAGAAGTAGATTATACAGGGACTGATTGGAAAACATTAGCTCAGGATAGGGATGTATGGAGAGGTTATGTCCGCGTGGTCATGAACCTACGGGTTCGATAGTGCCAGTGAGTAAGTAAGTAAGTAATAATAATAATAATAATAATAATAATAATAATAATAATAATAATGACTTAAAATTGGCAGGAATTACTAAAGAAGATATTCCAAACAGAGATATATTTAGAATTAAGGTGAATAAGTGGCAAGTTGACCAAGAGGACAAACCGAAGAAAAAAACTGGAACAACTTGGACAGATGATAGAAAACAAGTTCATAGCAAAAGAATGAAAGAAATTTGGGCTCAAAGGAAACGCCTCCAAGTATTTTGCGTAGTCCTACATGGGCTCATCCGCAATAAAAAAAATAGTAATAATAATAATGATAATAACAAAAATAATAGCCTATAATTTATGTTCTTTTGCTTATTTATTTACTTAGCCTAGTGAACTTAGGCCACATGGCCTTCTCTTCCACTCACCAGGACAAACATATGTTACATTCAAGTACAAAAATTGCAATAATATTATATAGGCCCTACTAACAATTATTTA